>JAKCPI010013296.1:0-28810 GCA_023213315.1 Euborellia annulipes | reverse complement strand
CGCCCTCCCTAGGGAGGCGCACCTCACATTTTGGAAAACGCTGGTATAGAGATTTCTCACAATTCTCGTAGAGACGGTTAGAAATTATCTTCCAGGGATAATATGAATACTGAACATATAATATTTATTCATTAAAGTGTTGAGCCACCAATTGCTTGTAGAAATTTTTACAGGTTACGTGGGGATTTTCTATCCTAAGTTTTCGACCTCGAGGACCCTGTACCAACTTGGGGGGACCAATACCTCAAAATTATTAGGACTTTTTTAGTTTTTATTTTGTTTTATAAGTCATAAACTAAGCATATTTTGTGCACCAAAGAAGAGATACGCCAAGTCGTAGAGTATTAAATTTGCTAAAATTTGGTTGATAAAACGAATTTGTAGACCCTATATTAACCGAGATTCGGCAGATCAAAGTTAGACAAAGCTTCTCGAATTGTAAAACAAATAGAAAATTTGTTGAGCCGTATCTCGGTTAATGTTGGGTCTACATATTCGATTTATCAACCTAATTTTAGCAAATTTAATGCTCTAGAGCTTTCAATTATACTATATGGTTCACAAAATATGCTTAGTTTACGAGATATAAGGAAAAAACTGAAAAAAATACACAAATTTTGAGGTTTTTGCACCCCCATCCTTCCCACCCTCCTCCCAAGTTAGCACAGGGTCCTTTGAAGTCAAAAACTTAGAATAAACATCCTAGAGTATCCACAAATAACCTGTAAAAAATTTCTACAAGCAAATGGTAGCTCAGCACATTATTAATAAATATTGTCTAATGTCCGGTGCTCATATTATTTTGTCCAACCCCCGTAATTTGTCTATAAAAAAAGGGCATTTAATGATGTTATTTCTTTTTATAGATAGCAGCTTATAGAGAAATTGTTTGTTTGTACCTAATAATGAAAATAGGAAATTGTTTATTGATCATTAAAAATTGATACGAAGTATTTGTTTAAATTTACCTTTAGTTGAATTTTTTCACTATTTTTTGTTATTTCCTCTAAATTTTTGTCAGTATCTGCTAGTGAAAAACTTGATGAATAATTATCATAAATTGCTTGTGATTTTACTGAAGATCCATTTTCATTATTTACGTTTGATAACTTATCATTGTCTTCCATTTCTTCTTCCTCTTCGTATTCTTCTATTTCTTCTACTATTTCTTCTTCTTCCACATCTTCTTCTTGTTCTTCCACAAATTTTTCAACACTAAATTCTTCAGAAGAAGTCGATGTTTCATCATATTCAGTTTCCTCTTCTTCAACTTTATAAGAAGAGTAACTTCTTGATTCCGATAGATAATAATCAGCTTCTTCTTCATCGGCTTCACCAGAATGTCTACTTATACAACGACATATTCTTGTACTGTTTTTATTTGATACATCACTAAGTAAAAGTGTTTGTGAAGGTTTTTGTTTAATTTGATAATTTCTCCTCTTTCTTAATTTTTTAGGATATAATATTTCTGATCCTACACTTCCCAAGGTATCACTGTCTTGATTTTCTAAAAAAATAGAACATAATATCATAATCTAAAAGGATGGTAAAAATTTTTAGGACTTCTGGAGAATTCTAGCTAGGAATATTCGTTAAAGCTGTATAGAAGATAACTATTTCTCAAGTAAAAAAAAAAAATGGAATTTATAATGAAAAACTATTGTAATTTCATCCAAAAAATAAAATATTTTTATAATTAGGTGTACTGGATGCGGGTCCACAAAAATATTATTTTCGCGACACTGAGGATAGCTAAAATCTTGCCAGCCGATATACAGGGGTTTGACAAATAATATGAACACCGGATATATTCTTCTTCTTCTTGCTACCGCTTATCCCTCAGAATTTTGCTGATCAGTATGGCTTTCTTCACCCTTGAAACTGCAGCTCGGAACAGCTCCGCCGACTTTTCTTTGTTCATTCTCCTCAGGATTTCTTTGTTTGTCACTTTATCAAGGAGACTCGAAGCATACGCCTATAGCATTACAATTCAAAGGCTTCAATCCTTTTTGTTGTTTCTTGAGTCAGGATCCAAGCTTCAACGCCATATAACAGTATGTAGAAAGTAGCAAGGGAGCAATCTCATCCTTAGTTCTAATTTTAAGTACCAGATGTATAGACAATATTTATTTATTAATAATGTGTTGAGCTACCATTTGCTTGTAGACATTTTTTCAGGTTATTTGGGGTACTTTAAGATGTATATCCTCGACCTCGAGGATCCTGTGCTAACTTGGGAGGGGGGGAGGCAAAAACTTCAAAATTAATAGACTTTTTTCAGTTTTTCGCTTGAATCTTATAATGTAAGCATATTTTGTGCACCATAGCACAATACAAAGTTGTAAAGCATAAAATTTGCTAAGATCTGGTTGATAAAACGAATTTCCAGACCCAATATTAACCGAGTTAGGGCCGATCCAAGTTAGGCAAAGTTTCTCGAAATGTAAAACAAATAGAAGCTTTGATCGCCCGTATCTCGGTTAATATTGGGTCAACATATTCCTTTTACCAACCAAACTTTAGCAAATTTAATGATCTACAACTTTGTAATGTATTATAGCTCACAAAACATGCTTAGTTTACGAGATATAAAACAAAATAAAAACTGAAAAAAAGTCCTAAAATTTTGAGGTTTTTGCCCCTCCCCCCTTCCCCTGTTAGCAAAATGAGGATAGACATCCTAGAGTACCCCAAATAACCTGTACAAATTTCTACAAGCAACACATTATTAATAAATAAATATTTTCTATATGTCCGGTGTTCATAATATTTTGTCTATCCCCTGTATTAGTCTAATAAATTGATGTATGGGGCACCTAGAAAATGGCTGGTATCATTTCTCCACTTCTCCTCCTTAAGCACGCCCTTAAGCATTGTCTAAACTTTAATAATTATTTTTAAAGCTCTCAAGAGATTTTTTAATATTTTGTAATATTGTCTGTACATTTTTTTGAATTTTATAAATAAAGAAATAAAGATTTTATCTTGCCATTTTTCCCTTTTTGAACTAATGCTAAATCATTTATTTCTTCTTCTATTTCTTCTTCCTCTTCCTGGCCTTCATCACTATCGTATAAATAGGATTCCAAAGGAATATCTGGTATAGAGTCTTCTTCCTGATCATGAATCCATTTGGAAGTTTTTCCAATTAATGCTTTTTCTTTACGTTCCATTTTTAAAATTTCTCTTTTACTCTTTTTCATTTCCTTTTTCAAGCTAGAAATAAAGATTTCATATTATTATATTTCTTATTTGTGCCTTAACCAGGGGTCCACTCTTACAATTTTTTAATGAAAATATGGTTTAATGAGTGACAATTTTATTTCATGTATATAGTCACTAGAACAATTAAATAGACAGAATTTAAAATTTTAATTCTTTGAAGATTGATGGAGGGGAAAGATGATGATCTCGGGAAATTAAACAGAGGATCTTTGCCTGAGATGAACAAAAACATGCTGAGCATTGCATAAAATTTTTAAAAATTTTTTATTAATTAAATGCAATTAAAAAGTAGTGGCTGTGATGATAACTTTGAAAGGAAGGGCAGAGGCAAAAATAAATTATTCTGAATGCTACAACAATTTTACCAAGACGTTTCGGTGGATCTCGGTGATAATGGAGCATTAATAAATTCACCGAAACGTTTTCGGAAAAATGTAGCATTCAGAATAATTTATTTTTGCCTCTGCCCTTCCTTTCAAAGATATTAATTAAATTGTTGTCTTCTATTTAGTAAATTATTCATCAAAATTTGATTCTTTAAGCCCAAGAGCTAAGGTTTTATGAAATTTCTGCCTAGTTTTAAAGGAAGGCGGTTTCCACAAGAATATATGAAGACTTTATAAATTTCATTATCCACTTTTTACTTATACCTCCACCATATCTACGAGGGTTGCCTTTTAAGTTTTTACAATCCAACAATAGGATGAATTAATGAGTTGTAGCACCACTGTATTTGTGAACATTGACGTTTGTTATTGTGAAGACAGTGGCAATTTAGAAATAGACTAAGTAAGTTGTTGATAGTGAACGTTTAAAAAAGCAAGTTTGTACAAAAATGGAAATCACCCGTGAAGACTTACGTTGGATGATTTTTTATGATTTTAAAAAAAGGCCTTACTCAACAACAATGCATAGAATCGCTTCGTGCAACTTTTGGTAATGAAGCACCATCAGAGAAGACTGTTTACAATTGGTTTGCAGAATTTCGTCATGGTCGTGCGTCCGTCAGTGATAAATGTCGAGAAGGTCGGCCAAAATAGGATGTCATTCCGAGAAACATCGATGCTGTGCTCAACATGATTAAAGAAGATCGGCATGTGACTTACAGACAGATAGAGGCGTCTCTTTGGATATCGCAGGCTCCAATTCAATCAATTTTGCATGAACATTTATTTAGGTGTGAGAAAGATATGTTCTGAAATAGCTGCTAGCTTCTGAAGCTGAAATATCAGCTTCAGACTGGAAAAAATATTTCCCGAATTGGTTTGAAAGTATGCAAAAATGTATAGACCTTAAGGGCGAATATTTTGAAAAGCAATATTACACTTTGTTTCAAACTTGTTCGTTTCTGTTTCACTTTTTGTAAAAACTTAAAAGGCAACCCTCGTATCAATTCAAATTAGAAAAGGGGAAAAAATTGGCTACTAATGCGAAACTCGCACGCAAAAGTCAAATGTTTTTAAAAGATTTTTGATATTTACCCTAACAATTTTAAATAGTGCTCTTCATATATAGTGAAATTCACTCACGTTATTAATCCTAATACTACGATTAAAATTTGCTTTACTTATTAAAAAAAAGAAGAGATTATTTAATTATATTACCGTGGAAAAAGATCCTCCATAAATTTTTTTGCTTTATGCATATGAGTTTTTGATGGCATGAAAGTAAGATTAGTCTTCACTTTCTCGGACAAATCTCTTCCACATAATTCATCATATAAAAGAGCTTCATTGGCAAGAACAGAACCCAAACAAGCTAAATATTTTGATACCTGTTCAATTTAATAGTTTATATAACAAACAAAAAAATATATTAGTTGTTGTTTTACGTTATATTGTCCATAAATCCAATCTGATGGTGAATGCATTCTAATTGGTACATGTGCTTTCGAAATGATTTTTATTAAAATACATCTAAAACAAAATTCTAAATTTTCACTAGTATTCAAAGTTGAATCATTTTCTTTGGCTTCACATCCGCTTGATAAGAGGATTATAATTTTTGATAAAACATCAATATCCTCAATCCACTAATATTAAAATTAAGGAAATATTTTATTTATAATAATATGAATTAATTTGATAAAGTTGGATAATTATGGGCAGGAGCAGCCAATAAATAGACTCTGTATGCAAGTTCAATCACCGGAGACGTTTCGGTTCCTTTTATTTAAGAACCATCTTCAGTCCTTAGATTGAAATACACAGTCAGTGTTATCTTTGGCACAATGTATATGCCAAAGATAACACTGACTAACTCTGCGCAATTGTATTTCAATCTAAGGACTGAAGATGGTTCTTAAATAAAAGGAACCGAAACATCTCCTCCGGTGATTGAACCTGCATACGGAGTCTATTTATTGGCTGCTCCTGCCCATAATTATCCAACTATACATATGTGGCTCATTTTTCCCAATATTCAGAAATAAATAATAAATCTTAAAATAATTAAATTTCTTAAATAATCGTAAGGATACATAACCATCTGAGCAAAGTTCCATAAAAAGATTTATCTTTTTTTCAATCCTAAAAATGTCGAAATATACTGTTGGCTTCATTAAAAGCCAATATGCTTCTTGAATAACTCCATGCGGATTACATTCGTTGTCCATTCTAAAAAAAATGAATTTTTCCAAGGTGTAAAATATATATTTATAAACAATATTAAAAAAAAAAATATTTATAAATATAAATTAAGTTATTAATAAACAAAAATACTTAACAAAAAATGCTCTACTCAAAATGTTCAAATTCAGATTCTAGCAAAACTATATTGCTTAAACTCATTTCGTTCCCTTACGATATTACTCAAAACTTCATCTTCTTTCTTACTAATCTAATTTCAAACGACAACCTTTCACCTTCTTTTTCAAAGAACAGGAATTTCGTATCATCCCACCTCTAAGTCTGTGGAAAGAAAATTAAAGCAATTAGGAGATTGAAAAATTTGCTTACATTATATAATTATTATTATAGTTTAATTAATATTAGAGTGCACCATAAAACAAGACTCAACACAAGTTTCAAAAGAAACTTAAATATTTTTGAGCTTTTTTTCTGAGTATCCGCAACTGGTTCAAGCATAAATTTCATGATTATGAATCCTCAAAGGGTATTCAATATTTTCATATAAGTCATATAATGAACTTTTTAATTTTTTTTTTCAATACTAATTGTTTTAGGTTATACATCCCTGCCATTTTTAATTCTAGCGCCCAGGTGTCTTTTGGGTTCAATCCTCAAAGACCGCGGAATATTCAATTAATAGAATTATTTTTTCACTGTCGATTCTTTGATTTACTGACCCTACCTGGTTTTAACTTTCTTCACTTTTCCGTATTTCTCTATTTAAAAATATTTTTACTTATTTTAAATGAGAGAAGAAAATATTTTTCGTTTTCTTTGAGTTATCATATTAATTTAAATTTAATGATAGCTAATATAATATAAATATATTACTCATTAACTTTAAATATTTTTAAATCGAATTTTCAAAGTCACTCTCCCCTCCATGAGAAACCGGCGAGGAGAAGTTGGAGGGGGTATGCCTATTTTATTTCATTGTTAAATTGCTTTCATCGCCCCCCCCCCTCTCCTACCCCCCTCCATTGACGGACAGCCCACCTTGCCGACAATGGGCGCCATTTTGGACGCTGTTAAATGAATGTGCAATACACCTCCTCTCTCATCATATAATTAAGTAATTAAGATATTTTTAATTTTATTGGAATAAAAATTATACTAAATTATTTTGTGTAACACAGAATTCTAGTACAAATCCTTACCTTGTTTTTTAATCTCATTGTTAAATAGAATCGTGTGGTGTCTTCGAGTTCAATCCTCAATAGTGCCCTAGTACATTCAACTATTGATGAAAGGAAGCCACACAAGGAAATTAGATTGGAACTCAAGTACTAACAAGGTAATTAATAAACTTTTACTATTTTATAATAAGAGGCTAAAGGAGCGGGCAAGCCAGGTAGTTAGTCTCCTCCTCTTTTGAGGAAACAGTTTCGGTTTTAATGAAATATAACCATCATCAGTCCATTTATCGAGAGTGTGAGCAAAGCATTGAGTCATATTACGGAGTTGTCAGTAAATGTGTATTATACATAAATTATTTGTATAAAATACAAAGCAATGCAATCAGCGGTTAATCTTTACTATAGGACTCCGAGCCACCCAGGGGGCGCTGGCTTACGCTTCAATAGTTCACTCTTTTGACATTAGCCGAGAATTTCCTAGTTGTTTTATATTTTTTTTTAATCTAAGGAAACCGAACTGCGACCGAAGGACCGAAACAATTAGGTCGGGACCCCTGCAAGTTGTTTAAAAAAAAAGATTATTACCTTAACCTGGCCACGCCAGCGCCCCCTGGGTGACTTGGAGTCCTATAGTAAAGATTAGCCCAATCTGCTAATACGATCCGCAAAGGTTGAGATACAATATTGTTTTGATTAATGAATCATTCAAAAATTTTTTTTTTAACGTATATATAGTCTATATATATATATATATATATACACATGGGAAGAGAGGGGCAGTATCAATATGAGCTCGTTAAAGCACAAGTGGTGTAACTCCACTTTTTTATATTTTTGAGTTAGGCATGATACCGTATAGAGAAAAATTTGTTCTATTTAATTCACTAATTGTGTATATCCTATTCCTGTTACTGGAGTTTTAATAAATAAAATATTAAAAAGTGCACTGTTTTGTATATAAACATTCAAGTTAAGCCTTCCCCTCCTATATCTCAAAACAAGGGAAACTGGACTTGTGAAACTTGTGCTTTAACCGGCTCATATACAACTTAGAGACAGGCTAAACTCTCGGTCGTCTTGGTTTTTTAAAGGTTCTTAATTGTTATTTTGATTTTTTTATTAATAGATTTACCTCTTCGAGTCAATAAGTTCTTCTTCTGTCTCATCGTCTTACCCAGCATCTACATGTATCTTCTCAACTCTTCGACTTCTCTATTGTGAGTTGAAATTTTTTCATTTCATCAATTAATTGGTAGATATTAACATCACTAAGGGAAAGCATCAAAAAATGGGATATTTATGCCTTTAATGATATGGATTTGCCCCTGGGTGTGGGTGGGTGGAGGATTTATGAATTTTTTTAAAGGGATTCTTTAGTGTGACATTAAAAAGGATCCTTTGGGAGTTTTATGGCTAATAATATTTAAAGCAAAACAAGCAAACATTTTTTTTAGGAGTTTAATCCTCTGGTTATGATGTGACAAAATATCCAAATGGATATAAATTTTAAAAATTTATTTTAATAGGTCTCATTTTTTCTTTATTCTTTTTAGTACATTTAATAATTTTTGATATCATATGATTACATATTTTATAATATTTACATATTTTTGTCTTAAATACTAAAGATTATTATTATAAATAGCAATATCTTGAAAATATGAGTGCTGATTGAAAGGCAATTTGGGATATTTCTTTATGGTCTTAGGATTATTTTTAAATTTAATAGTAAATAGATATATAAAAAAAAAACATCAATATCACATAAAGTAAGAGAGTTATCTTTTTATAAAGTTCAATTAAAAAAAAGTTTAAACTTTTATAAAAATGGAAAATTTTGGCAAAATATTATTTTTTTAATAACAATTTAATATAAATTGTTTTTGAATATAACAATAATTCCATTTAATGAAAATTTTTAATATTCATCATTTATTTATAAAATAAGAAGATAAAACTTTTAACTAAAATTTATTTGTTTATTAAAGATAATTAACAAGTGTTTTTAAATTATTAAATTTATATATACGGATTATACTTCTTTAGGCTTTCTTTTTATATAAGAGCTCTCAGCCATGGGAATTTGGGTTATTTGGATTTCATGGAGACTGAAATATAATAAAATTTGAAAATGACTGGATTACATTCCTTTGTGAACTTTATATCTAGATTTAATTTAATGAAAATGATGATCTTTAGAAAGAGTTATGCAATCATTAGTGAAAATATGCAACATTTCGAGACTTAAAAAAATGTCAAAGGAAATCCTTGCATAAAAAAACAGTCTCATAGATATCTTAAAAATCTAATAAATCAGGATCCTGCTGATAATACAATGTAAATCATAAATCCATAAACAAATTTTACAATTTTTAATTGAATTGTATCCGAATAATTAAAAATTAACATTGCAAGATTTTTCTATTAGTATTTCTTGTCTAAAATATCTTAATTTTGTTTATAAGTAGATTTTTTTTTGAGGACTATTAGAGAAAAATTATTCAATAAGTTCGATATATATAGCAGGATGGGGTCATGATCAAAATATACTAAATAAGGATTTAAGTACAGTGATATTAAGTCCCACCCATGCGTTTTCTACTTCTGATTATTTCATTGTTTTTATAAAAGAAAATGAAAATCTTTATTGGAAATTTTCTAGGTTTGAACCATCAAAGTTTCCATTAAAAACATGTATATTTTTTTAAAAACAATTAAATAATCACAAGTAGAAAAACGCATGGGGTGGGACTTAATATTGTCCCTCACTGTACTTTTGTGTGTCTTTCTTTCTTAGGATCTTTCAAAAAGTCAATAGAATTCGATTAATATATAAATCATTCTTCGGGCAAATCTTTTTTGTTTTATGAATTTAAGAATTACACTATAATATAATTTAAACAAAATAATCTTTCAATTCTAAGGAGATTTTGAATCTATCAATAAAATTTTTAAACAATTAATTTTTTATTCTCATAATTAATGATTATTTTTTGTAAAAAAATTTATTATATAAAATAATTTCTTTTAATTTATTATTTAATCAATTTATTTAAGGATTTTTAAAGTTTTTCTTAGTATACATTTTTATAATTATTTATTAAACACACAAATGAAAAATCATTTAAATTTTCGAATAGATAAGAGGTTTTGTTTTATTATACAAATTTAATTTTGAATTCACTTGCAGCAGTTTTTAAATTTTTAAGAAATATATATATATTGAGTTAGAAAATACGAGTATATACATGGGGAATCAAATTTAATCCAACTTTAGTATTTGATTATTATACAAACATGATTATAGAAAAGAATAATTTTTCTTTTTTTTTTTTTCAAAAAATCAAGAGGTTCAGAAATTTTTCTTTTGCACTGTCTTAATAGAAGATTTTATGCAGTGTTATTCATTATCATTTATTGGTTCATTTCGACTCTTGTAATAATGTGTAATGGTGCATCCATTTCCCATAGAACTTTACTAAGAAATATTCTAGCTGCCCCATTACAAATACGAGAGTTGAAAAAGATAATGATCAATGTAATCTTGTTCTGGCATAAAAACTTGATATAAAAGACAATGCAAAGAAATGGAAAAAATCTATACCAATAGGTCACAAGAAAATTTTCTATTGTTTTATAAAACTGTATCATTAAAACTGTAAAATAATCAAAAATAAGATAAATAGCTTTTAGAGTATTTAAAATATAAAAATCAGTTTCAGGATTAAAATAATTTAAATATACAATTCCTGTTGTCAATATCTTTAAATAAAATTTATATAACTATTAATTAGAAAAGAGTAAAATGATTTTCTAATTTTTCTTTGAGTATCTACAAACATAGGGGAACCAAAAAATAAATGATATTTTGTAAATTTCATAAATATCCTACTAATTAGTGACGATATAGAGAGGAAAATCTCTGATAGTGAGATAAATTAAATTGGGATATTAGAATCAAAAAATATGCTTCTCACCCCTTTCCTTGAGTATTCTAATGCTAATGGATTTTCAATGGATAAATGTAAAATAAACAATAGAAGAGTAGGACAAAATCCTGGTCGACTAATATCAATTTTATAAACAAATCGAAAAGAAAAAAAAATCATTTAAGATTAATTTCAGGAGCAGTGGCTGAATGTATAATGAGTAGTGAGGAGATCAAGAAAGGCACCCGAAATCAATATAGAAAAAAATATATTTATATTCTGCTTTATACACTTGTCGTCGTTTCGGCCTTCATCAGGACAATGTGCTGCTTGCCAAAAGCCCTTCTAAAGCCTAATATATACCTAGCAACAAAGTCGCGCGACTGTTGCGAGACAAAATCGCGCATCCACACCTAGAGGCCCATTTGCAGCACAGAAATATTTTATTTTTGATCTAAAATTTATTTTTAAATATAATATTTTACCTTTAATTTAAACTGCCACAGCTAGAGCTAAAGATAAATAAAACCTCGTCTCAGAATTGAATAAAAGATTATAATATTTTAATATGAAATCGAGACTTTTCACTTAGTCACCTAACCCTTTAATAAAAAATAATTTATCAACTTTAATTTCAACAAAGTAATAATATACCCCTATGGTCTCTGGCTAGAGGGTGAAATATTCCCCCTAGGCCAAAAAAAATACACTCATCCCTCAAATAAGTTTAAAATAATAAGAAATAACTGCGGCGTGTCTCGCAACACGTCCACACCAATCATGTTGCGCGACTTTTGTCACGCGACTCCTCGCGACACGGAAAAATGTTGCGCGACTTCCCTTGTCGCGAGACACGAGTCGCGCGACTTTTGTTGCTAGGAGTGTACTAGGCTTAAGCTCAAGGCAAGCAGCACTTTGTCCTGATGAATGTCGGAATATCGGTCGAAACGTCGAAACAGAAGAGAAATATATTTTTTTTCTTTATTGCTTTAAGCTGACTTGATCTCCTCACTTCTCATCATTTAAGATATTCGACAGACTTTTTCTTCACCCCGTCTCTTTTCCGAGAGAGAAAAACAGTAAATACGTCACTCTATATATATTTATTAAGAGAATTGTTCAAATATCCTGCAGCTATATATATATATATATAATTAAATAAAAAGAAAATACAAAATTTTTAGAAAAACTATTATTTATTATATAATATAGGAATGATTTATTTCTCCAACTATAATATAATATGATTTTTAAAATCATATATACAGTACTTTACATAGGCCTAGATTTGAATAACCTCTAAATATGATTATGATTGAGTAGAATACACAATTTCTCGAGAAAAATATCACCCGTATATTGCTAAAGTGAATTCAAAAATTGTGATGAGATCTAAATTTGAATTATTTTTGGAAAATAGTATAAAATAATTGAATACTTAGAAATAAACACCTTTGATTTGATTTTTTGGACCCTCATTTCATGAGGCTGTTAGGCTGCATGTTTGTTTGTTGATGTTTCTTGAGGACGTTTATTTTGATAATCATATCATAAGTAGTTTTGTTTTATTTCGTTGAGACTAGAAGGTCAATATGGGTCCCTCTCGGTGATCTAATATATCTATTAAAAAAAAAAAAAAATTCAATTAGTTTGGATAATAACACTGTTCTACAAAAAAAGATTTCTGGGGGGTTCACAGTGGCTCTAATATTGAATTTTCAAGAGTTTTTTAAGGCGTCATCCCTTTCCTAATACAATTTTTCCGATCCCTGAATTAGTATATTTACGATATTTTCTATAGTTCTTTGTCTTTCCAAAAATCATTCATTCGTCCAAATCGATTAATTATTAAAGAAATTAAAAATAAAATACAGTAGAACCTCGATAAGTTAAACCTCGCTAAGTTCAAAACCTCCGTAACTTAAAAATTTTTTCAATTCCCTTCCCTTGACAGCGTAAAACCTCTATTACTTAAAGAACAAAACCTCTGTAACTTAAATAAATATTTTGAGCATAGCCCTCGATAACTTAAAATAATATTTTGGTGACCTCTATAACTTAAAGTATTTCTTTACATATCATCGAAAAAATAGTTGATGCAGAAAATCAAAAATACATGAAGCCGAAAAAAATTACTGATTTTTTTGTAAATAAATAAATCTATTAATTTAATTTATATTTAACTAAACTATTCTAAATAAACAAATAGATCAAACGAAATTCCTTTTCACTCACGTGCCCAAAGTCAATAAACCTCGGTACGTTAAAAATTATATTCAATACCCTCTCTAACTTCAACTCCGATAAGAAAAAACTCGATAACTCAAATTTCTAACCGTTTCCCTTGAACTTTAACTTATCGAGGTTCTACTGTAGTTATCAAAGTCAGAATTCTGCGCTTTCCATATATCCTAGAAAGTGTCTAAGCAAAACACCATCTTTATCATTAAATTTTCATTTTCATCAGGTTAATTGAAGGATCAGGATGTCATTCGCCGCCCGTGGATTTAGGAGAGTAAAATTTTTTTGGTATATATATATATATAAAGTATATGAAATATAAGCTTATATATAATTTTTTAAATAAAATCACAATTTTTAATTATAATCTTATTTTATTTCAGCTTTTAATTAGATTATAATTAAAAATTGTAATATCATATATATATATATATGTACCAAAAAAATTTTACTCACCTAAACCCACGAGCGGCGAATAACATCCTGATCCTTCAATTAAGCTGATAAAAATGGACAACAATCGCCAAGGATTCTCAAATTCATTAAATTTTCTTATATTTGTTCTTGACTTTGATAACTATTTTGTTTATAATTTCCTCAATAATTAACCGATTTGCAGGAATGAATGATTTTTGGGAAGATAAAGAACTATAGAATATCGTAAATATACCTTTTTTGCATTCAGGGATCGGAAAAATTGCATTAGGGGTGACCAAAGTTTAAAAAAACTGTAAAAATTCGATTTTTCTAAACTTTAAGCAGTTTGAGGCACCACGAAATTCCCTCATATTGTACTGAAACTTGAATATTTCTATGTATTTTAACTATCTTCCTACTTTTAAGGGGTGACGTCTGAAAAAACTCTTGAAAATTCAAAATTAGAACCACTTTAGAGAATATTTTCTATTAAATTTATTTTTCTCTATATCTCTAAAACAATGCCTGATAGTGCAAAACTAATGGTATTTTTGGAATCAGCGCTACCCATCAAGGGCGGATCCAGAGGTGTTTCTCGGGGGGGGGGGGTAATCTGGTGTGACTCGTCGCACAGCACACTATTTTTTCTTAATTTCGGTAATTTAAAGGCGCATTCTGTACTTGTGGTCCAGAATTTAAATACAAATCAAATTTTAGTAGTAGTGTAGTATAGTATTAATTTTTAAAATTTTACATTAAAAATAAATTTTTTTTCGAAAAAAAAGTATTTTTTTTCAAATCTCAGGGGGGTAATTACCCCCTTTACCCCCCCCCCCCCCCCCTTGTATCCGCCCTTGCTACCCATATACTCAAGAATAATCCCCTCCGAAAAAAAATTATTTCAATTGTTGCTTGGAGTACGGTATTTTTTAAAAAGGCCCTAGGAATAAAAATTACCTTTAGCGATACTCCACCAAGGAAGTGTAATATAAGTAAGGAAAGCATTGAGCGGTGTGCTTTGAGCTCTTCGGGTTTCTTTCCAAAAATGAAAAGTTTGTGTGAAACCGCGCATTGTCCATAAAGGATTATATTGCCCATCGTCCAACTCTGAAACAAAAATTAAATATAGTTAATTCAATAACAAAATATATATTACTTATTGTTTCTTGTACGTTTATTTTTTAAATAATTTTTTTAAATCTGGGCTGACAAATTTTTTGGGGAGGATAAGGTAAATTTAAATTTCAACTACAAATAATAGATATAGGGTCATTCCACGTCAAATCAACCAAAAAAATAAAAAATTTTCACCCATAATCTCAGATTTTTATGAAACTTGGTATGTTTGTTCTATATATAAAGATAAGTAACAGGACCAAATTTCAATTTTTTTATCTCACTTAGTTTTCGAGTTATGGCACTTTAAAGTTTTGATTTTTTCACCTTGCGCGGCTTGGCTAATGTCAAACAAAATGTGACGTGGAAGAGAAAATAATTTCTCATTTATTTATTTGACACCCAATCTTGGTGAAATTTTTTTGGTATGTTCTTTAAACAATAAGGAATTAGAAAAAAAAATATATCACGAATCTAAGTTATTCCTAAAATATAAAAAAAAAATTCATATTGTTGATTTTTTTTAGTTTTGAAAACGCAAACATGGTTTAGCGCTAAAGCCAATATCTCCAAAAGGGAATGAGATATTCAAGAAAATTTTTTTCTAAATAATCTGCATGAAATGGGCTTTAATTTACTAAAATAAAAATTTTGTGTATTTTGTTCCCTCTATTTCTAAAGTCCATTGCAAGTTTCAATATATAGTTTTACATGTTAAAAAGGTTTCAAGGGCAAAATGAAAATATACATTTTAAGGAGCATCTAAAAATTAATTGATTTATGGATTTTAATAAATATCGTTGCAGTAAATTTTGAGAAAATTGGAAAAAACTGAAAAACTACATCAGTAAAGTACTAGTACTTTTTGGCCGATTTTGTTCAAAAGCTTATTTTGAGTGTCCAGGAGGGTACCTAACTTAAATATAAAATTTCAACCTCCTAGCTCAATCCTTTCATGATTTCAAATGGACCCTGTGTGTGTGTGTGCTTAAAACTGAACACAGACGAAAACACAATCAATTCAATTGAAAGCATGAAAGGATTAAGCTAGGAGGTTGAAATTTTATATTTAAGTAAGGTGAAAAAATCAAAACTTTAAAGTGCCATAACTCGAAAACTAAGTGAAATAAAAAATTGAAATTTGGTCCTGTTATTTATCTTTATATATGAACAAACATACCAAGTTTCATAAAAATCTGAGATTATGGGTGAAATGGCCTGGTTGAACTGACGTGGAATGACCCTATATGCAATGCAATCAAAATCGATTTGAGAAAATCCAAAAAAAGTACAGTAGTAACAGTTTAATATAAATTAATGCAAGTTTATTGATTTGACTGAGAATGTTTTGGTGAATTCTGAACCCTAAGAAGGGATATTTATTTCACTTTTGTAAAGTAAATGTACCTGGTTCCATTCCGTGATGCACCAATCAAGTCAAAACATTCAGCTCCTATTCATTTATCTTAAATGGTATATTTTCATATAGTCTCTACGCTTGTTTTGAAAACCACAAATCATAGTATTAACTAAAAAAAAGTAGGTGAATAAACTAATAGTATCTTGACCGATTTTATTTCAAAACTTCGTGTCGAAATGTCGAATGAGAAGTGGATAGCTTTGCCTCGTAGCCCCCCCCCCCCCCCCCCCCTCCCCCCCCCCCCCCCCCCCCCCCCCCCCACGCTAACCTCTACACCAAGCCCCGAGGGCATTTTTGTTTTAGATATATATATTTTGTTCACAAATTTTCGAGATTCGTCTTTTAAAATAACGTGACCTCATAACGTGTATTTCCGTTGAAATTAGGGCTTTAGAATTCAAGGTAGTTGAAGCCGGATCGATAAAAAAGATCAGATTTAAAATTGTTTACCCTTTTCTTTTCGATATTTGCGCTTGTTTTGAAAACCACAAATTCTAGTATTGACTAAAAATGTAGCTGAATAAACTAGTAGTACCATTGGCCGATTTTATTCTAAACCTTCGTGTCGAATAAGAAGTGGGTATCTCTTTTGAGTTTGGTAGTTATTTTAGTTTTTGGGAGATTTTGTCTACATATTGGCTAATTTTCAAGTTTCATCTTTTAGAACAGTGGTTCCCAACCTGGGGGCGATCGCCCCCAAGGGGGCGATTTGGGTTTTCAGGGGGCGATAAATAAGCGGGGGGGCGATTGGGGGCGATGAGTATTCAAAGGGAGAAAAATTATTAGTTTACTAAAATTTAAAAAATAAAAATCAAAATCCTATTTACAGGATGGTCAGGATAGAAGAGGACAAAATATTATCATAAAAATAAAATAGTCTGAAGATAATTCCAATCTAAAATTGAAACGTCACTTTTAGCTCAAATCTTAAATTTCAATTAAAAAAATCTGGTGTGACTGGCGCACAGCACACAACTTTCTCTTACCTTCGGTAATCGAAAGTTGTGTTCTGTGCTTGTCACACCAGATTTTTCGTGTCGAAATATATTTAGTTCCCGACAGTACGGAACATATGAATTCAGATGTAAAATTTATAAGTATGGGAAAATATTTATATTTTGTTACCATGGCAACCATTTCTCCTATCCTTCCCTATGAAATACAAGAGTAAAGTGGTCTTCAGAAGATTTCAATCGCAAAATGAGAATATACATTTTAAAGAGCATCTAAAAAATAATTGATTTTTGAATTTAAAAAAAAATCGTTGGAGCAAATTTTGAGAAAATCGAAAAAAACTGAAAAAGTACATCAGTAAAGTACTAGTACTCTTTGGCCGATTTTGATTAAAAGCTTATTTTTCCGGTCCCGGGGGTGTTTAACTTAAATATAAAATTTCAACCTCCTAGCTCAATTCCTTCATGCTTAAAATTGAACACACACACACCCACCCCACACCCACCCACACACACACACACACAGACAGACCATGTCGCGAAAACCACTTTTTTGGATTCAGGGGACCTCAAAACGTGAAGACCCATCAAAATCTCGACATCGAATTTTTGACATGAATTCAATACTTTCTCTCTATATATATATTACATATATACATAGGTAAGAGAAAGTAAAAAATCATTTTCTTGAATTTTTTTTTAAAGCCCTTTAAGCTTAAATCAAGTTTGATCTTTTTCACGACTCAGGATAGCTAAAAATGCAGATTTCAGTGGCCAATTTTCAAAAAATTTTCCATACCCCCAGATTCCCCCGGAAATCCTCTGTCCAGATCTGGCCTCGATAAATTAAAACTTTGTAACTCTTTGTTTAGGAAATTTTGAAAAAATTTTATATAACTTTATTTAAATAAATATTGTAAGCTATGTATAACTATTTCAAAAGTTGTGTCAAAAACTGTGTAAAAAGGTGTTGGCATGAAGGCCACAATAGCCTTTTACATACTAAAAAAAAACTTTGTTTTTTTTTGGGGGGGGGGCGTATTACTAAGTAGCCCTGGGGCCTGTCAAGTCTGTCTGCGGCCCTGTATATAGGCCTACGGTAATAAAATTGTTTAAAATAATAAAACTGCTTTATTATTTACACTTTACTTCAAATTAAAATTAGGCATACAATGAAAATGTAAAGGGGGGCGATAGGTGTTAGTCAACCTCCAGAAAGGGGCGATGGGTCAAAAAAGGTTGGGAACCACTGTTTTAGAAGAACGTGACCTCACAATATGTATTTCTGTGGCTTTAGAATTCAAGGTACTCTGAGAAGTCGGATCGATAAAAAGGCTTGGACCTAAAATTTTTTGCTCTTTTGCATACTAAAAGAAATCTATCTTATTTTTTGAAATATTAGGGATTTGTTTAATATTTTATATTTTTCAAGCTGCTAGTTCAAATCACATAAATATAAAGTATGTTAGCGAGGAAAATAGCTGAATCAATATGTATTAGAAAAAATAAAAGGGCAAGCAGCTATGTTTCTTTTTTTATTAAAGAACCCTCAGGGACTATGCGACCATCTTCATTGCTGGGTTAATTCAAAAGTCAGAGGGTTTTTCTGTTGACTGAACGAGATAGTCGACCGAAACGTCTCTCTGGGTTATAATAAAAAAGAAACATAGCTGCTTGCCCTTTTATTTTTTCTACTACATATCGATTCAGCTATTTTCCTCGCTAACATACTTTATATTTATGTGATTTGAACTAGCAAGCATCCATGCTCCATCTTTGCTGAGATATATCGGTGATTACCAAACTCTGGGGGGGGGGGGCAATATTTCAATATTAGGCAGATAAATCAATTTTATATTTGGGCAGCCACGGAAAAATTCTGATTTATAAATTAAGGGAGCCTGAAGCCAAACATGTTTGGGAACCACTGATATATACAAAAGACCTATCAAATTTTAGGAATTACGGTGAGTTATAGATTATTTGATTTTCTAAGTTGAGAGAAGTTTCTGTTGATGTTATGGAATGGAAAAGAGCAAGTACAGGTGCAGCAAATAAAGAGAGCCTTTGGATGCTAAATGCCGAAAAGGAGACGTTAGGAAAAAATTTATTCGTCCATCCTTAGTCCTCGTTGGCTTATAAACTAATTAGGCACAAAGTTGTCATTGTTGTTGTGGCACAAATCTGTGCGCATGTATATTTTTTATAAAAACAGGCGAGTGTCAATGTTCTGTGAGAATCTATATATATAGTATATATCTATAAATCTATAATCTATATATATAGTATATATCTATATGTATAGACTCTCACAGAACATTGACACTCGCTTGTTTTTATAGAAAAATATACATGTGCACAGATTTGTGCCGCAACAACAATGACAACTTTGTGCCTAATTAGTTTATAAGCCTACAAGGACTGAGGATGAACAAATAAAATTTTGTCCTAAACGTCTCCTTTTCGGCATTTGGCATCCAAAGGCTCTCTTTATTTGCTGCACCTGTACTTGCTCTTTTCATTTCAGTATTTGATTTTCCACAGTACTAGTTAAATCATTCAACGCACTGATTGATAAATGACGAAACAATTATAATTATCTTCCTATCCGCCAAGTTCTTATATTAAAACATGAAACTTTTTTTTTTTACAAACAACAAGTAATGTCTTGTCATTTTGTCCTAAATAAATGTCACAAGTCAGTGAGAGAGATCATAAATGGCATGCTAACTACATTTATCTACAAATAATAAATGATAAAAAAAAAGTGAAAGAGTGACACACACAGTGAGGGTGAGGTGATTTTGGATTGGGGGACCCACCCTTTCCACAGCCACTGTCTCTTCGCGCTACAGGTCCCATGTCACACCAATAGTTGACCAATGTGCCATCAGGTGTCAATCGATATGGTGGTGACGAAGAAGACATTCTTCTTGGTTGCCGTAAAGGAGTACTTCCAGCTGAGAGGGTTCCCCCTCGATCCTCGTTGAAATCGTTGTTTGGTGATGATGGTTGTTGGTGGTGGTGGTTGTTGTTGTTGTTCAGGGCGTCAGGGGTGGTGGTGGGGGGCGGCCGAAAGCAAACATCCAACGCTACGAACACAAAAAAAAACCAAGCAAACTTAATTGGCACAAAAAAATTGAGCTTAAATTCAAAGAATTTAAATAAATTAAAATAATTAAATAGTAAATTAATCAATATTTATAGATCGAATTGATTGATTAGAAATAACAAAACACACTCTTGGTTTGTAATAAATATAAAATAAATTATTTTATCTAATTGGCATTTAGATATAAAGAAGGTTTAGCCCTCATGCTATTTTCCTTCAAATTTCAAAAAAATGTATGAAACATACATCAAATAATTAAAAATATCTATTTTCAAGTATATTTTTTTTAAATTGACTAAATACCCAAAAGTGATAGTTAAAAAGATTTAGCATTAGTATTTAAATAATTAAAATACATTTGAATATTTATGTTTTGGTAGAAAAAGAATTTATCAAATTTTTATAGGAAATTATATGCGGTTTTTATTTTGACATTTTTTTTTAAAATTAAGCTCAATTTTTTTGTATCAAGAAAAAATATGAAAAAAAAAAATTTTATAATTCTGTCGTTGTTTTTAAATTTAAAATTTTAGATTAAAATAATAGTAGGTCTATATAAAATAGTATTTTAATTTTTAAAAACTAAAAATTTTTTAAACTACTAAAATTTAATTTAAATAATAGCTAAAAACTTATTTTTTTTATTAGTTTATAAATCTAATACTTTTTTTTTAAACACTAAAAAACTAATTAAAATTTTAAATAATGAAATATAAAGTAGATAACAACGACAAATTGCATGCAATTGGAAGGAGCGCAACATAAATTTTAAAAAATCATGCATGTGAATAAATAATCTATTTTAAATATGCATGAATGTGTGTTAAGAGACATGTCAAGAAGGTCTTTTTAAAAAAGATGTTATATAATAGAAAATAAAATAAGCAATTCATTTTACTTCTTTAAATACAACAAGCTATTAAAATAGTTGTGCAGTTGTTTTTTTTGTTAATTCTTATTGTATAAATAGAAGTAAAATTGGGGCAAATTCTAAAAGCTACATCTAGGAATAAAATATAAATTACCGTCAGTCTGTGTAATATTTAGTTTTTGATTGTCTGTCATTGTAAGTCCAACTAAAAACAAAAAAAATAATTGTTCTTTAATTCCTTACCATCTCTAACATCTCCTGCTTGAATTTCATTAAGTCCATTTGCCATACAATCAAGGCCTTCATTTTCTGATCGGCTTTTCGGTCCTACAGAACATCCACCTGTGGCACCAACTGTAGCAGATCCAGTTGTTGTTGTTTTTGTTTTCCAACCGCCACGAACAAAATTGTTCAAATTGGCACTTGGGTCACTTAAACGACGCTGGAAAGAATTTCGATAAAAATAAATTAATAGTAGACAAAAATTGGATAAGAATTTTGTGGTGGGGCGGTATGGCGAAGTTTGTCAAGTAAAGTCAAAATCGGTTTTGTACTGTAATCTACGGTTATAATCTTTTCCATTAATATAATCCAAAGAATTCATTCACCGTTAGCCACTAGTTGAAACATTCTTAAATTTAATTAAATTTTCATTTAATTATAGATAAATAAATAACACTAGGTTAAGTTTCAAAAGGTTTTTATTTTTAGCTAAAAAAGTTTTTATTTTAAGCTAAAAATAAAAACCTTTTGAAACTTAACCTAGTGTTATTTTATCTATAATTAGATAAAAATTTAATTGTGAAGTATGTCTTTGTGGTTGAAAGTATTAAGGAGTCAAAAAAAATTCCAAGAAATATTAATATATAATATATTCGAAAATATTTTAGCTCTGAAGATGGCCTAGACCAGTGGCCGAAATAGACTGGAACCGCCGTTCCAGGCAACAATAAAAGAAATAATTTTGGTTGCATATGACTTGGAATTTTTTTTTTTTACTCCTTAATAAAAATTTAATTAAATCTTTTCCTTTAGTCATCAATGACGAATTTTTAATAACATAAGGTTGACATTTATATTTAGTAGAATAATTGGATAGATTTATTTTTGAACTAGGTTTATATCAGGTATTCTAGTCTATCATGAATTTTAGTGAAGAAAGACGAGCTTTCTGGGGGGGGGGGGAGCCATGAGCCTTCTGAGGGGCCCCCCTAGTTACGTCTATGGAAGCGACAATGAAAGTTTGATAATTTTTTGGTGAATAATAGTAATTTTTATTTAGTCTCTTCAGACTAAATAAACTCACTTGGTGGCGGTAGACAAAAAAGTCTTCAGGATCCTCATCCCAGTCAGAATCCCACATATCCAGAGCACAAAGGCCAGGTTCCGATGTTGGAGTCTCAGCTCCTGATCCTGAAATATATAGCAGTAATGTAATTCTCTCTAAAAGTTTTAAAGAGAAAAATGATTAATGCTTTATATAGAAATATTTGTTTGCATATTTTTTGAAAAGACTCCAAATCAAGTCATATTCTAATTTTTTAATTATATTATTTAAAAATAAGTTGTACCTTTAGGTTTGGTAACTGCCATTTCGGCATGCCCTTTGCCTTGAGGGCCTTTCATACGAACAAATTCTACTCGTTGGGTTGCTGCACTGCTAAACAAACCGAAAGTCATCCGTTGGGCCATTTTACTGCTTAAACTAGATCTTGCATCGTAAACCTAAACATAAAAAGTTTGCAAATTAATTAAAAAACAAATATAATTTTCATTTATTAATAAATCTAATTATTAAAAAATTAACATCTCTCTCTTAAATTCAATTATAGACGATATAGGGGAGGGGGGGGGGGAAGGAAATAAATCCTTGAAGCCCTGGCCTTTTTTGAGTGTGCCCTTTGAGTTCAACCTTAAATTCCAATGAAAAAAAAAAAAATTTTAAATTATTTTCATGATTTTCTTGGTGTCCAGAGGTTCCACCCTAAATCTCTCATGTAAAAAAGCAAAATATTTTCATAAAATTTTTCCCTTTGTGGATGTCCAGGCTCTTTAGTCCCAAAATTGAAAAAAAAATTTCTATTATAAAGGGGATTTAAAACTTTTTTTATCCGACACCAGTGTCTACTTTCTTGATTTTCCAACACCCCATGTTAAATAAAACCGATATTCTTGTTTTGACTAACAATAAGCATGTTTGGTGAATTCTCGAAGCCGAAGTGATGCTGTCAGGGTCAAAATGGGGCGTTGATGTTAATAGCAGCATAGACATCGAGAAAGTTCAATATGGGGACAAAATGCCCTTTTTCAACATCCATTCGTATTGAAAAAAAAAAAGAAATATATAATAAAATGTTTAATTAATTGATAATATTTGCTTACTTTTTTAAGAGCATCGTATCGTATAGAACCCAAAAAGATCACTCCTTGAATTGCGCCGTCCCGGTCGGCAGCAACCAATTCAACACAAACCATTTCTCCGTCTCGTACTAAAATATCACTAAAAACCTATTAAAAAAACATTATCAATAATAATATATGATATATTATTTATCTATAATAAATTATTCTCCTATTACCTCATCAAAATTATCAACCATAAAGCAAACATTAGGATATGTCATTTCCTCAAGTTCACCTTTGGCATCCATTCTTCGTCGACTAGGAGAGGCGTATACTTTTTGTGAATGGCGTCGCAAAACCTGAAAATGTTTTTTTTTTTTTATTGGTGAAGAATTCTATTCTAGCGTAGTGAGGAGGAAGGAACCCAGTTTTGTTGTTATTCTAAATTTCATTATTTTAAATATTTTTTTCACCTATTTCTATTCCTGGTTTTCATTATATCATTCAATTGAAAACTTATAGAAAATTAGGCTAACGGGGAGTTTTCAAGAGAAAAATAAACTTTGTAGGCTAAGTAAAAGACAAATAGAAACATTAAAAAAAGAAAGTCTAAAGGAGACAAAAGAAAACAGATTTATTTCTTGAACCCACTCAATAAATAGGCATGTTTAAATTTTGGAATTTATTAACTTTTAAATAAACTTGTCATATTTGTCAAAGAATTTCATTTAGTATATTTCCTCTCTCATCTCTCTTATCTTTTGTTTGTTATTTTATTTTAGTATACTATTGTCTTTCTCTTCTCGTTAGATTTCAATCAATCACTTTGTAATACCTGCAATTCTTTGGGACTAGTTCTTGTGCATGTAGCTAGAGTGAGGGTATATTCAAGTTGATGGACGACTAGATTGAGGTAGACAGTTTCTTCCCAATCCACATCTGGATCTCCAACAGGAAGTTTTCTTGAATCTTTACGAAACACGTCAACTTCCGTCTACAAAAAAAAAAAAAAAAAAAAGAAATAAATAAAAATAATTATTTATTTTACAATTTTTGTATGTTTATTTGTTAGTGGGCTCATAGCTCCAGCGATTTCAAGCATATACGGGGCATATATCGCCTGCTGAGAATCATAGTGGCTAAAGTCCGAAAATTCAATTTTTGAGATAAGCCAATCAAACGTTGTTAAAACGTCTTCTCTTTTGATTGCCAAAGTGGCGAAAATATCGATACATGGAAATTCAAAGGTCTTAAAGGACAATATAGCAAAAATGAGTTATATATGCAGAAATGTATAGCTTTTTGATCTTTACAAAACAGTCTAATTAAAATTGTGCTATCTCAAAAAAAGTGTTGTTTACGCCATTAATTAAAATAAAACATAAAGGCGTAAAGAACAAGCTACCTTCGAAGCTAAAGGTTTTAGCTTTTAGGTTTTGTCAAAAAGGATTTGGAATTCTGAGAAGAAGGGTCTTTCAAAGACTAAAATAGTACTAAAGTCAGAAAAGTTATGAGGGAAAATGTTTTTTTTTTTTCGATTTTTGGTTCTCCTGAAAAGTAGCATTTTGTCCTTTACGACCTTTGAATTTCCAAGCATCGATATCTTTCCATTTTTTGTTGTTTATGGCCTATTCATTTGATGTCCGGCTTTTTAAATGTATATGTTTATAAAACTTTCAAACGCCTTTTCTCGAATTGTTGAATTTCGAACTTTCGCCACTATGATTCTCAGCAGGCGATATGCGCTTCCTTTAATACCAGGACACAGGACCCTTGACCACATAGTCACAAAAATTGTTCAATATTTTTATGACTCGTTAAATCCGAATCGAAGTTGAATATTAATATCTTAGGAATAAATTTGTAGAATAGTACACCAGCCTTGACGGACCACTATCATATTATTTTATTTTGTAGATATTTCGACCGGCATTACGGCTTGACATCTTCAGACCAAAAATATAATTTGATATACGATATATCACTTGCTGAGAATCTTAGTGGCCCAAGTCCGAAAATTCAATATTTGAATTAAGCCTACCAAACGTTGTTAAAACTTCTCTTCTTTTGAGTGCCAAAGTGGCCAAGATATATATATCCATTCTTTGTTATTGATTCTGGCCTATTCATTTGTTGCCCGGCTATTTCAATTGATATGTTTATAAAACTATCAAACGCCTTTTCTCGAATTGTTGAATTTCGGACTGTCGCCACTATGATCCTCTGCAGGCGATATATACACTGAGTTTATAAAAAACGAAACAAGAAGATAAAGTCATTCAATTTTCTTTATTAGGATCAACCACTGCTAACGTTTCAGTCCTAGGTTTGGACCATCATTCGACCAGGGTCTATGTCATAAACGCATATATGGACCCTGTTACGCATTAGTGTGTCAAGCGCCAGCTACCGAGTTTTGAGAAAATTAACATTAAAGTTTTTTGTTTTCATTGGATTATATATAATTTTTTTTGTGCAAGTAACATTAAATATAAATTTTTTTTAGGACATATTTCATAAAAAATACTATTTATTATAGCATTTGAAACAATATCCGTGCTTAACTCAATTTTTAATTTTTTGGCGCTTGACACACTATTACATAACAGGGTCCATATAATCTTTTCCAAAACGGAATCCCCCCCACAAGTGTGAAAATTCGGTGGACGCATTTGCTTTTTTCCTTTTTTATCAACATATCTCTACTCTATAGCATACTTCCTCCTTGATATATACTGTATATAAATATAGATAATGATGACCAGACATGATGCAGACCGAAGTATCTGTAAAATAATATGATGAGACTAAACTATAAAGACCATTCTCCGAATAATACTTATATATTTCATCCAGCGATAATTTTTCAAAGTAACATTAATATCTTTTTCAAAAAATAACTGTCGAAAACTATTTAATTATTTTTTCATTTTGATTATTGTAATAGAAAGGAAAATAAGGAACAAGAAGGAAATTTTAGTTTAAGATTTGAAATTAAAAATATTCATTTTCTTGGCCCATTGTTAATGATTTTAGATGCAAGTATAAATTTACTTTTTTTTTTAAAGGTCTTTTTCAAATCAAATGAATTAATTATTCTCGCTTGGGACGGGAAGCGAACCGTGGACCCCGGCGCGAGAAGCCAGTGTCTTCTCTCTGAGCCACGGATCACGGTCTTATAAATTTACATAAAATAAATACTTAGTTTAAATAGATTTTAATCATACTTCAAATTTGGGTAAATATCTCGAGGATCCTTTAACATGACGTTTTCTTACAAAAAAAAGAAGATCATCACAATCTATACTGTGCTCAGTTTGGAAGAGAAAATGACGAACAAATAGGTCGGTCCAATAAGTTGTCCCTTGGAGCATGACAAAACCGGAATCTGAAAATAAGCCATGAATAATTGAGTTATTTACTGTATTTATCAGCATGACTCATTGGTCATTTTTTTTCTATAATTATAACGACATTCTACAAAAACAAGTTGCAAAACTTTTGTAAATACAGTATAAATTACAAATCTATTTATAGAATAATAATTTCTAATTTTAATATAATTTTTAAAGTAATATATATATATATATATATATATATACAAAAGGAGTGAAATTTCTTATAATCTCACGCAAGATCTTACTATATTAATCTCGACAGTTGATATAGGGTATCAAATTTATTTATTAAATGATAATAATTTATTTTTTAATGATAAAAAAATTGAAATCTTTGTATATTTTTAGATATCAGGTTTTTTAATCTCTGTTCTTACGATCCCCTTTACTATGCACATTTAACAAAGAAATTTATTTTTTGCATTTTATGCCTCAACTTTACACCCTGGCTCAATTTTCGCTTAGTTTTTGAATCAAGACACTTTATCAAACCACAAATATAATTTAAAATATTGATAGTATTACTATACAATTTGGATGATCTTTTTTTTATAAACCAAACAATGATTTCTTTTAATATTTAATTTTAAAAATAAAGTTTCCATTTGGAGCGAGGAGACATGACTAGTCGGAATTTTGATATCATTACGAGTTGAACATTTTATTAAACTATTAAGCAAATTAAAATAATTCCTCCTAAAGGTTTTATTTATTAAGAAGGATAATTTGTTGGGGGAGAGACAATTACGGGACAACTCCAAATGACGTCACTTATTGACGGCCTTAAACCCTTTTCCCCTGGCCCGAAAAAAAACATTCCTACCCGTTTCTACCCCTGTGACTTCAAAATCTGGACTGTGAATCATTAAATATTGATTGGAAACGTCTTGATTTAACGCTACTAGACTATAAATTTCACGGCACTCTTTGTACTTTTTTTTTTTTTTGAAGAGTGATTTCTTTTGACAAGGGAAATGCAACACACTGCCTGAAATTGCATGCTTATGCACTCTTAATCCCAATTTATGATTTATATTGTTTTGTAATTCCAATATCAGGTGGTGCAAAACTTTAGAGCCTTTCCTACTAGACGTTCCTCATTTAGGGAAGGATAATTTGTAGTTGCCTTTCTATGTCAATGATATGATGGATAAATAAGTTTAGATGCTAAAAATGAAATATTTCAATTTTTATTTGTAATTTTTGATCACAAAAGTGAAAATATGCGCCAGCAAAAAAAGATATAAATTATTTATGAATATTTTTATCAACTTTAAATAAAAAATAAAGGTTTTTATATAAGTTAGCTAGAAATAAAAAATTATCGAATTGTCCATGAAATATTGATTTTGACATTTGATAGAATTTGAAAAAAAAATAAAATGAAATATATATATATATATATTTATAGCAATATGACATACCATCCTTGAGCAATTGTCTCATCTCTTTGGTCCTCTGGAAATTAATCTCCTCAAGTAATTGTTCTAACATTGTGGGCTGTTGTTTTAAAAGTTGTGAGACATTTGCAAAAGCCATCTTGCCTTGCCCAGGAGTGACAGAACCTCCCAAAGGTCACCGCAAAGATCTCATTGGAAATATATATAAGATTAAATCGATTACACAACAAGTAACGAAATTATTTTAATTCTATAATCATATGTCATTTTACACGAGGAATGAAAGTTTAAATATATGAAAAAAATGATGTCGAGTGTTAAGAGAAACATTCAATAAATGAGCAAGGCCAAGTGAGGCCGAGCATACACTGAAGGGGAGTAGGTAGAGGGGCTGGAGCTTTCCGTACACATGCGCAATACAAAAGCAAAAAGGATCTTCGGAGGGTCAATGTCCTGCCAGCTGATTCTGACGTTTATTACTTAAAAATAAAAAATCTGGTGTGACTGTCACACAGCTTTCTCTACCTTTCTCTTTTTCTTTCTCTTAATGTACTGTGCTTGTCACACAGATTTTTCGTCGAGATGTATTTAGTTTCCGCAGATATATATTTATTTT
>JAKCPI010013295.1:0-23567 GCA_023213315.1 Euborellia annulipes | reverse complement strand
ATACAGACATCAGCACAACAAATTTTTCCGCAGGATGGACAACTTTGGTTCCGCAATAGAAAAAATGTTCCTCAAAAAATTTCGTGTGAAAAAAAGTATAGTTTCTTAAAAAAAAATTTTCCTCAGAAAAATTTTTGAGTTTGGGCCCCCCCCCCGAAAAAAAATTTCTATATACGCCCCTGCTTCTAAATGGGCAACTTCCCATTGGAATTTCAAAAACAAATTTTTTATGCTTAAATAGGACTTTCTAGGCATTACAAGAAAATTATTTAAATTCCGAAATTCCTATAACTTTTTGAGTTATTAATTTTTCAAGTTACGATTTCTCCCATAGGAAATGTATAAAGAACCATTTATGTATTCTTTGCATTCTATGAACATAAACAAATCCTCAAGCACGCACTGGATTTTAATAGTAATGATAATTTTTTTTCATAATTAAGAAAAGGCGAGCCCTCGACCTTGGCATAAGGTTTAAAAAAAAATGACAATTTGATCGAAAGCACAGGAAGCGAGTCTTCTACCTCTTTACTAAAACACTTGAAGCTTAATACTGTACAAAATATAATACCTTTGGGGAATTTTCTTGCTTACGTCATTCAGCATTGTCATCATTTCTATAGTAATATTGTTCATATTACCCAAAATGCAGGGAAACATCGGATCACAACATGCAGTTCATTTACCTGGAATATTTGATTGGATTGGAGATGGACCGTTACACAGATGCATGAAGACAACTACCAAAGCAACATGCAAGTAAATAGAGAGAAGTACGCCACCAATTAAACTTCAAACTTGATGAGAATCTCCCCCTTTTACTCTATGATCCTATGGACAGTCATCATTTAGATTATTTTTGGACTACGATTTAGTAAGTAAATTTTCATAGATATTAGTTTTAAAGAGAGCGTTTTTTCGGGATTTGAAGTTGATACCTATTCAATATATCGTAAATTAGAAAAAAATTTATTGCGAACCCTTGACCCCCTGGCATAAAGGGTGGGTGTGGTCTATCACTATTCTACGTCCTATGGTTTTTAGATAGATATTCTGGGGCCTATGCCGAAAAAGACCTTAAATTCAAAAAAATATTTTGGAAAACGTTGTTGTTGCTAAGGTAACCAAGTTACGTCATGCAACATTGTTATTTGAGATATTATTGCATTTCTATAGTAAACTTGTCCATGGAGGGAAACATCGGCTGCCAACATGCTTGAATGTCTTATTGGATTGGAGATCTATATGAATAGGAAGAACGCAGTTGCTTCAAATCGAATTAAGGTCCGGTTTACAGATACTTCTCCCCTTTATTTATTTATTTATTTATTTGACTTTCACCCCTCCCTTCTCGGGTTTGGAGCTCTATGTACAATTTTATTATTTATTTATTTTTTTCTTTACAAAATCTTTTTACAATTACAGTATTTAAACGAAATTGATTTTTTTCTTTATATCAGACAGAGTCTACACTAATTAATATTTTCCCATTTTCTACTACGTACCTCCAAGTCCAACTCCCATTCTTCCTCTTTGTGTTTGAGCACGTCCCGTCCAACAAATACTTCTCAATTTCTATGCTTGTTTTAATATTTTTTTAATATTGGCAATACCTTTTGGCAAGTTTTTGCCTCCTTATGCATTTAAAATTTCATTTCAAAATTCCCGCAAAGGGAAGTTGCCTAAATAGAGCATGACAGACGGACATTAGCGAATTACCACCTAGATCAAAAAGTACCCGGAATTTATTAAGAAAATTAAAAATCTGGTGTGACTGGCGCACAGCACACAACTTTCTCTTACCCTTCGGTAAGAGAAAGTTGCGCACTGTGCTGGTCACACCAGATTTTTTGTGTCGAGATATATTTAGTTTCCGATAGCACCTTAGTTTCAAACTTGCATTTTAAATGTTGACTGCTTCAAATAAACTATGGTTATTTTTCAAAATTTTAATCTCATATTTGGACATTTTATACACAATATAGAATCGTAAATAAATACAAAATTTCATAAGAATTGGAAAAAAAATTTTAAATGCCTAAAAAGTTCTAAAGGGGACCCCCTTTTGAATCGAAATTAACATACAAATCCCTATAGGAAATTAACATTGTTCCTATTCGAAGATAAGGTGGAAAGGGAATTTAAAAAGAGTAGAGAGAGACGATAATGTTTGCAAGTGAGAGAGAGAGAGACATATATGTTTTCTTTGAAACAATTAAAGACACAAATAAAATAAAAATAAATGGGAATTTAAATAATAATTGATTTTTAATCTAATAAAAAGAAAAAGATTTAAATTCCGTTACCATGGCAACCATTTCTATCTTTCCTATGAAGAACAAGAGTAAAGTGGTCTTCAGAAGATTTCAACGGCAAAATGAGAATATACATTTTAAAGAGCATCTAAAAAATAGTTCATTTATGAATTTTAAAAAAAAATCCTTGGAGGGAATTTTGAGAAAATCGAAAAAAACTGAAAAAGTACATCAGTAAAGTACTAGTACTTTTTGGCCGATTTTGTTCAAAAGCTTATTTTGAGATTCTTCAAAGGTACCTAAGTTAAATATAAAATTTCAATCCGGTAGCTCAATTCCTTCATGCTAAAAATCTGTCCACACATACAGACACACGCACACACACACACACACACATACATACACACAGACCAATTTGCGGGACCCACTTTTTTGGACTCAGGGGACCTCAAAACATGTATATCCATCAAAATCTCGACATCGAATTTTTGACATGATCGCAATACTTTCTCTCCTATATATTTCATATATAGGCTAAGAGAAAGTAAAAATACAAGTTTATTCATCTAAATCTATATTGTCCCCTTCAACGTAATCCCCACCGACTGCAACACACTTATGACAAGACCATCAATGCTTCCCGCGATTTTTCCATTACTTCCTTTCGGCTGGTGAAACGCGTTCCCCGTAATGGTCTTTTATCTCGATTGAACAGAAAGAAGTCACAGGGAGCCAAATAAGGTGAATTCGGTGGCTGTTGGATGGTGTTTGTTGCATTTTTCGTCAAAAAATTTCGAATAATGATGGCACTGTGCGACGGTGCGTTATCATAGTGCAAAATCCACGAGTTTTCTGCCCACAATTCTGGTGTCTTTCGGCGAATTTTACAAAATTTCCAACGTTCGCGCACCATTAAATCCGTTTTTTACGCAAAATTTAATACAAGTTCTTTGTTGCGAATTTCAATCCATTTCTAAAATTGTAAAAAATCGCCAACACACAGAGATAGAGAGAGATGTAGGCCTCTTGGCTACGTAACTTTTGCAAATGTCAATCTATGACGCTAAGGTTAAGAGGGAATATCAACAACAGATGTACCAACTTAATCAAAAAAAAAACAGAACTCATATTTAGTTTTATTGGAGAGAATAAACGGTCAAGGAGTCATCGTTGTAACTGAAACATTCTACAATAGATGCTTCTCTTTACAAATTAATTTCTAACGTTTTCAGATCGTATACTACTACATCGGACTGCACGAAATGTGACTCTACATGAGATTTGGAGCAGCAAGCATCTCTGAGCAGTGGAGGAGACCTTGGATTAGGCTTAACGTAACCTCTTCGGGCGTAAAATAAATACTTTGAGTATTAAATTTATTATATTATATATTGGTTTGCTTTTATAATTATTATTGTTTTTAAGGGGGGGGGGGGGGCTTTGCCCCTCCTGTAAATTAATTACTAACTTTTAAATTCACAGCAAGTCAGTGGAGGAGGCCTTGGCTTAGCTTTAACGTAACTCTCCTGGCGTAACATAAATACCTTGAGTATTACAGTTACAGCGCTCGCTCGCTCGAGCGCTAAGGAAGAAGGTTAGGTCGAGGCCTCCGCCTCTGACGCAAGTACATGTTATATTCAAGATTCTCTCAAGCAAGCATCTCTGAGCAGTCGAAGGGGCCCTTGGCATAACTTTAACTTAAACTCCTGACGTAACATAAATACCTTGAGTATTACAGTTACTGTGCTCGAGCGAGCGAGCGCTTGAGGAGGAGGTTAGGTCGAGACCGGCCCCTCCACTGACTTTAGACCATGCGGGATTTAAGATTCGAGCAGCAAGCATCTCTGAGCAGTGGAGGAGACCATGGATTAGGCTTAACGTAACCTCTCCTGGCGTGAGTATTACATTTATTATTTTATATATTGGTTTGTTTTTATAATTATTATTGTTTTTAAGGGGGGGGGGGGGCTTTGCCCCCTCATGTAAATTAATTACTAACTTTTAAATTCACAGCAAGTCAGTGGAGGAGGCCTTGGCTTAGCTCTAACGTAACTCTCCTGGCGTAACATAAATACCTTGAGTATTACAGTTACAGCGCTCGCTCGCTCGAGCGCTAGGGAAGAAGGTTAGGTCGAGGCCTCCGCCTCTGACGCAAGTACATGTTATATTCAAGATTCTCTCAAGCAAGCATCTCTGAGCAGTGGAGGGGGCCCTTGGCATAACCTTAACTTAAACTCCTGACGTAACATAAATACCTTGAGTATTACAGTTACTGTGCTCGAGCGAGCGAGCGCTTGAGGAGGAGGTTAGGTCGAGACCGGCCCCTCCACTGACTCTAGAGCATGCGGGATTTAAGATTCGAGCAGCAAACATATGAGTTGCCCTGTCGCAATTGAAGAAAAAACGCGAAGAACTTCTTTCCTGTCTGACATCCCATGACCTCACAGGTTTGCTTTTATAATTATTATGGTGTTTTTTAAGTAATACTAGTCGCGGCGCGCGCCTTCGGCGGTTTTCGCGTCTAGTCGGGGGCGCCTCGCCCCCTCCTTTTCCATTGTAAGTGAAACATTCTAGATGCTTCTCACTACCCACTCTACATCGGAGAGAGATTCGAGCAGCATCTCTGGGCAGTGGGGGAGGCCTTGGCTTAGTCTTTTAACGTAACCTCTCCTGGCGTAACACCGTAACACCAATACTTCTGGCCACCTCACTCCGACCGACTTTCCGGGGCCTGCCGAAAGGTGTGACCCGGATAGCTGGGAAGGAGCAATTCCTCCTGGATCTCCAAATATTTGCTACTTGCTTCAGATAAAAAACAAAATTGAAGAAATTACTGTACAAATATTGTAAACCTGAATGAACTATACCCCTTTGTATTGTAACAAATGAAAATAAACAATATTACTACATATATTACGTTAGAATTTAATATTACAATACTTGTTTAAATTACCTATTTGAGTTTCACTTGCATCGTGGTTTCATAAAACCACACAATGTTTTTTTGTCTTTTTTTTTTTTCGCGTTGCATAACGCTGGAAATGGTTCGGATTGGTTGTGTGCTAAATAAAATGTAATGAAAGTCTGAGAAATATACTTTGTAACTCCGTAACACTTACAAATAGGGCAAATAGAGCTGACTAGCTCTTGCCTGCAAATATATCTATTCTATTTTAATTATTTGCCCGTAATGTTCTCGCGGTAAACACGCATACACTCATCCCATCATTCTTGTAAGGTTTTATAATAAATAACCTTAGCGCAAAATAAATATTATAAATGTGAAAAGGTATTTTTTGTTTAGAAAAATATTTTATAGGTAAATTCTTTTTATTAAAAAAAAAAATTGACTAGTATGTAATTATTCAAAGAATTTCCCTTTTAAAAAGCTCTTGAAAAGAGGATAAAAAGTGTATACCACAACCCCCTCAGTTGGGGAATTTGTCGCGTAGGGCGCGCGAAACGTTTGAATTTCATCGTTCAAAGGTCGGCAGCATAGGACAGACAGACTTACAGAGAAGGGGGAAGGACAGACATACATGGTTATGCAAAAGGAAACCAACCCACAAGCTCTGGCAAATATTTTCGTGAATACCAATAAGATGTCCTCTCTCTCTCTCGGGCGTATGCTCGTTTGCACACCCACAAACACATACATTTTTTTTTCTTTCTCTTTCTTTTGCCTTTGAATCCTAATATTTTTTTCTCTCTATCTCCCTTTCTTTCTCTTTTTTTTTTTTTAAATATGTCACAAACATTTAAAAATGCATTCCGCTTGTTTAAATAACCGTCCGCCGGTAAAAAGAAAAAGAGATAGGAAAAAAAAAGGATAAATTTATATATAGCATTAATTTTGTTTGTAAAGTTTTTGAATACAAAAGCATAACAAAAATTTAGAGACAAGTAGTGTCTCTGGTGATGATTAAGAAAATCCCAAAGATTTACATAAATGCATTATGAATTGGAAAAATTTTAGGTAAAATTTTTAGACAAATATTTTACTTATTGTTCTTTTACAATATTTAATTTCATAGCAATCGACTTCTGTTTCTCTGAAGTTTTGAGTTTTCCATATTTCATAAATTGCCTACATATTTTTTTTGTTTATGAAAAGATGTTGCATAAAAAATCTTAGACTTTAAATCATTTGGATACCAAAAACCGGATTAAAAATGTTTAAAAATGATCGAGGGATACACACACCCGCACCAGGAACAGACACTGTAGATCGAAAGTGGCCAGAAGAAAAATGTGTGTCCCTGCTGCGGGCATGTGTGTCCCTCGATCATTTTTAATCATTTTTACTCGGGAAGACTTAAAAAAATATATATAGCCCGTTTATTTTGAAAGTGGTGTAAGTCCAGAAGTGATATTTGAATTTTCAAAATTGAAATTCAACTATTTTTACAATTGACTAATTTTGAAAGTGGTTGTAAGTCCATTTGCATGCTGTAATTATACACTAGTTTAGTCAAATTCGCCTAAAACAAATTTATATAAGCAAATTAGATATTGATAAATCAGTAGAAACATTGACCGACTTCCTATCATTTGCCAAGATTTTTAAATTAACATATATGCTAACTAGGGTTTGGAAAAAACCGGAAAATTTTGAAAACCGGTTTTTCGGTTTTTTACAAAGTGGAAAACCGGTAAACCGGTTTTAAACCGTTTTTTTTTTCAACATCTTAAACGAAAACCGTTATTAATGAATATATCTTTTGGGGGTCCAGGCATTCTTATTTAAGCCATTTGGTATCCAAATGGCTTAAATAAAATAGGACTGCCTGCGATCCGAACCCAAAACAATTTTTTTTTTTTTTTATTATAAAAAAAAACATTCACACTTTTTCTCATTCACACTCACACCCACACACATTCACACTGTCTTTTCGGCAGCTCAGGCCATATAAGACATTTACGATAACTGTAACCCTTATTTGAATCGTTTATTTCAGAAACCACCTAAGGGACAAAATTTCAAAAAATGTGTTTTTGGTGCTAATGTACAATTTAAAGGTAAATACATCTTTTAGTGCCGAAATAACCAATGTTCCTCATCAGCAATGCTATTTGGCAGCCTTGAAAATAATCCGTTTATTTCAGAAAGAACCCAAGCGCCGTCGCTTAGGTTCTTTCTGCAGTAAATTTCACTCATGCCCTGTAGACATCACGTGTTTTGTGACTCGAAGCCGTCGCTTAGGTTCTTTCTGCGGTAAATTTCACTCGTGCCCTGTAGACATCACGTGTTTTGTGACTCGCAGCCGTTGCTTAGGTTCTTTCTGCGGTAAATCTCACTCGTGCCCTGTAGACATCACGTGTTTTGTGACTCGCTGGTTTGATTCAAAGGTTACCTAACACTGAGTAGTTAGTTTTCGTGAGTTTTCGATGAAAATTAGGTTATTTTGTTGTTTATTATTGCATTATATAGTTCTTAAGCCATGTCGGATAGTTCAGATGATGAACCTATTCCCAAGCGTAGGCGTGGTGTTGTGCACGAAGAAAAATACAAACGGAACATTATTCGGAATGCTAGGCTCAAAGGACTGCAGTACGTCTCTGTATATACGCTGTGTATATAGACATACTGTAGCGTGTAGTCTACTTGTATTTTTCGATTTAGGCATAGTAAAAACACTCTTTTTTATACTTAAGTGTGTCTGTTACTTACCTTTGATACAAAAACAGGTAAAAATTAATGGTTTGACTTAATTTCAATAATAATTTTTAAAAAATCACTCGTTTATTTCAGAAACCACCTAAGTGCAATTTTTTCAAAAATTAATTACTCAAAAACTTAAAGGAAAAAAAATAATTTTTTAAATAGATTATCCCAATAGCATGTTTATGATTTGATAAAAAAATATTTGAAGTAGACTAGACCTATACTTAAGCTGCAAAACAGTTTTTTTTAGTTTTCCGAAAGTTGAAAAAAACGCACTTAGGTGGTTTCTGAAATAAACGATTCATTTATGAATTTATATATATTAGGGTCCAAAAAAAAATTCTTATTACTAGTATTCCAATCCAGTGCCTGCTTGAGGATTTGTTTACATTCATAGAATACAAAAGATATATAAATATTTCTCCATACATTTCCTATGGGAGAAAACGTAACTTTAGAAATCAATAACTCAAAAATTTGCCCCCGGGCTTGGAGTAGTAGAAAGCGTGCCTACCTCCTATACCAAATGTCGCGGGTTCGGACCCCAGGCTGTCCGATGATTTTATTTAAGCCATTTGGATACCAAATGGCTTAAATAAGAATGCCTGGATCGCCAATAGATATTATCATATATTAATATAACAGTTATCGTAAAGTATTATATAGCCTAAGTTGCCGAAAAGACTGTGAATGTGTGTGTGTGTGTGTGTGAGTGTGAGTGTTGATGAGAAAAAAGTGTGAATGTTTAAAAAAAAAAAAAAAAAATTGTAGGAATTTCAGGACCCGAGTATTTTTCCTGGAATCTCCATAACGTCTTCTATAAGACTACAAAATTTCGTCATTCCAACGGAAAATTGGTCAAATAGAGCAAGACAGAAGCACGGATAGATAATGTCTTCTATCTTAGCCTTGGGCCACGGGCTAATTTATAATTTGAATACAAGTATTACTGAAGAAAAGATTTAAAAAGAAAAACCGAATTCGGTTTTCGGTTTTTGAAAATTAGCCAAAAAAAAAACGGTTTACCGGTTTCGGTTTCCACCGGTGTCCAAACCCTAATCCTAACCTTTCATTTACTCGAAACAATAGAAAATGAACTTACACCACTTTCAAAATAAACGGTCCATATAAATATACTGTATATATCTAGGGGTGCCCTTGACTAAATTTATAGAACCCCTATAAGGTTTATTTGAAGCGTATTTCAGAAATATTGTAAGAGCAGAGTTTTTGACATAAAACTTTTTGTAAAAAAAAGTTATCAAATTTACAAATACAAAAGAAAACATTTTTAAAACCCTTACTTTGAATTATTTCCGAATTTAGGGAGTTTTGTCGATATGATTAACATCTTCGGTAATCGAAAGTTGTGTTCTGTGCTTGTCTCACCAGATTTTTTGTGTCGATATGTATTTACTTTCCGACAGTATGGTTCATTCGATTTTCAAAATGTAAAATTTATAAGTATGGGAAAATATTTATATTTTGTTACCATGGCAACCATTTCTCCTATCTTCTCTATGAAGCACAAGAGTAAAGTGTGCTTCAAACAATTTTGAGGGCAAAACGAGAATATACATTTGAAAGAGCATCTAAAAAATAATTGATTTTTGAATTTTAATCAAAATCGTTAGAGCGAATTTTGAAAAAATCGAAAAAAACTGAAAAAGTACATCAGTAAAGTACTAGTACTCTTTGGCCGATTTTGATTAAAAGCTTATTTTCTCGGTCCCGGGGGGTGTTTAACTGTTTAACTTAAAAATAAAATTTCAGCCTCATAGCTCAATTCCTTCATGCTTAAAATTGAACACACACACAGACAGACCAGGTCGCGAAAACCACTTTTTTGGATTCAGGGGACCTCAAAACGTGAAGATCCATCAATCCTCGACATCGAATTTTTGACATGAATCCAATACTTCTCTCTCTATATATTAACATATATATAGAGGTACGAGAAAAGTAAAAATTCTAAAGAATGGTTATCAATTGTATGAAGAGAGAAAAATGTATTTTAACAAATAAAGTTTTTGGGATTTAATTATTATATAACCTTATTTTGCCCAAATCGCGGGTGGGGATAAGAGAAAACAAGGACCCCCTAATGGATCAACTGAGAGACCCGATCGAAAAGGTGGATTTAAAGGAATTTCTACAGATTATAAAAGATGTTTTGATTTATTAGTTAATAGATCTAGTTAATGATTAGTTATAATTGTATCTGCTTCGTCTTTTATATTGAATTATTATCGTTGTTGGGCAAGAATAGGTGTAACTCTTTATCGTGGGAGTACAGTTTGCTATGCTGAGTCTATCGGGTAGGACTTGTATAGGAAGATTTTGAGAAATGTCTTTTGGCTGAAAGAGAAAGTTCAAATTTAAACATGAAAACAAACAAATTACTAAAAAAGAACTTTAGTTTATTTAATAAGCAATTACGGGCTTCAGATTTATTCAAAAAAATCAATTTTTTTATTGATTAGTTTTATTGAATTAGAATATAAAAAAAATCAAAACGTTTGGTGTGAATTAATAAAAATTCTTTTTTTTTTGTTTAATCAAATTGACAATAAGGATTAAGAATATATTTATAAAGAAAATTTTTTTTTTTTTTTTTTATTTTAGGAATATTTAATAGAAATATCTTATTATTATTAGTTAATTATCTTATTATTATTAGCTGATTGAATAAATTTTAATTTTATTTTTTTTTTGTTGGTTTAAAATTATTCATGAAAGTTTTTATTTCTTTTTGTGAGCTCAATTTATTGTCTTAAAAATCATTTAAAGTTCATATTAATGCTATATGCTAATGCTTGCAATTGCAATAAAGATTGATATAGTATTTTTACTTGTTGGATGGGATCCCACCTTCTCCTTCGAAACGCCACGTCCTCTTGGGTGATGATGGTGATGTTTCTTTTTAGTTGTCAAGATGAAACCGCGTACCATGGAAAGACGACACCACCCGATGGTCCAGTATATGAGGTCTCGGAGGTGCAGTCAATAGAGCAAGAAAATTTTTCCAGCTGCTTTGTGTTATAGAAGTCGTTTTTTTTTCTTTGTAGGTGAATTAATAATTCTTGAAGATAAGATATAGATTGTTTTTTTTTTCTTGATAATGCCTTCCAAGCGATCGGTACTTCTGTACCTCTTGGTATTATTACAAATTTTTTTTTTTTTTTTTTTTTTTTAAAGCTATCAACAGCTGACTTGCCAGTCTAGAGCATAATAATCTTTTTTTCAGAAATTAGTTTTTTTTTAATAAAAAAAAAAATTCTCTTTTTTTTTTTTAAATATAATTCTTTCTAATTATATCATTAATATTAAAAATAATACATTTTTTTTTTTTAAATTCAATATGATTAAAACAAAAAAATAAATCAATAAAAATTGACATAATTTTCATATATCTCTACATCCCTTTGCTTAAGGTTTATTGTGAGACAATTCATTTGTGTCTTCACGAAAAACCTACTTTGATTCAGGTCGATTTCAAAAAAATGCATTGATAAAAATGTACTCAATTTTCATCGTGTTACTGGAAAGTAAAATACAAGATTATTCAGACCAAAATACACAATTCTCATAGGAGTTAGGTTTTCAAAGGAGATAAAAAAAAATGATTCTAATTATTCTATACAGGCTAGATCGTATCCAAAGATTCAATTGCAATGAAGGATAGATAAAATTAGACTTTGCCTTTAACTGATGATAGGAATGAGTTATTAACACCTTAGATTCAATTAAAGTAATATCGATGTATCTATATGCTGAGATCCTCACAATATTCTGATCCTAGATCCATTGACTATGTTCTCTATGCAAACATGTACATTTTCATTTCAAAATTTCACACCTGTATCAACAACTGATGAGTCTTTCCGCTACGGATAAATTGACAATCAACAAACAATCATATCCTGTTTATGCAAGGGCCTGAAAATTAATATATAATATATTAAGTATTCTTCGAAGTATTCTTAGGACTGCTCCTTGGGAAGTATTCTTAGGACTGCTCCTTGGGAAGTATTCTTAGGACTGCTCCTTGGGAAGTATTCTTAGGACTGCTCCTTGGGAAGTATTCTTAGGACTGCTCCTTGGGAAGTATTCTTAGGACTGCTCCTTGGGTTTTATAGTCGAGTATCAAGGGCTCCCCCTGTATTGAAATGTATATTTATTTATTTAAAGGTTAGTTTGCACACAACAGAGGTTCCGACAAAAAAAACTATTCAACTTATAATTCCTAGCAAAATTCTCACCAATTAACGACACTATATTAATTTGAAAAAAATCCTTAAATTATCTTACATGAGTACTTATCACGGTCCAGATCTTACTTGAGTTTTACGTAGATACTACAGGAATTAAATATTAACTTCAAAGACGATTCATCACTAGTCAAAATGACCCAATGGCTATTGATAATCAGCAAATTCTATTCATACAGGCCGAAAGCAATTCGAATTAACCCACTTACACTACAATTTATGATGATAAAGACTCCATCCAACATCACCTAATCTGAAGGGACTATGATGCCTAGCCCAAACAAAAAAAGAAAAAAAACTAGTCATAAATAATTAATTTCCCTTTGCTCAATTGAATCTTATATTCTACAATTTAAAAAATAATATTTTATATCTAATGTTTAATAATATTTATAATTTTCTTATAAGGCAATGTCCTTTACATTTTCCTTAAAGATAGATATAACTTGGACATTCAACTATTTGTTGACTGTCCGGTTCATTACTTCTGAATTTTACAACTGCTATAGATATATTTTATCTAACTAAAGTTACTAGGAACTTTCCCTTTGCTCTGATAAAACTTAAAAAAATCAACTGAAAAAAACATTATTGACTAGAGGGTGGTTAAATGGTTTAAATCTTTAGACAAATCCGGGGTAAAAAAAAAAAAAAAACAATTTCAAGAATGGGACATAATAGGTAATCAATCGTGGGAGTATGGGTAATAAGTTAATTAGTTCGAAAATAAGGGTTTGTTCCTCTTTCTCGTATTCCAGTTTGCGACACCAATGATAACGCTGTCGAAAGTGTAAGGCAAGAGAGCGGACTTTTCCCGGATCAAAAGGATGTAGAAGACAGGTATAACGAACCTGGCGTTGGACTTCGAGTCCCCAAAACTTGTCTTTAAAAGCTTTAACCCAACTGGGAAAAAGAGGATAGTGCATCTTATTTTCTTGTATCCATTTCAATGCCTTGCCACTAACACAATACAATAGCGTGTGCATGCGCAGACTCTCTGGCACGGCCTGTTCCGAAATGAACTTCTCGATATTTTCAATAAATTCTAGGGGGTGAGGCTCATTTAGGTCAACAGAACCAGAAAATCGATCCAAGTGTGCACATCTCTTTTGTATTTCGGTTAAAGATATCTGATTGGCGGGACAGATAGTATGACTACATACCGAGGCAGTGGTATTTATATTTGATGAAAGGGTGTTTTGATGCAGAGTCAGATCTTTTTGTAACTCATTAACTGTATGTTTGTGTTGGTTGAATTCCTTGACCAATGTTTGATATTGTGTTGTCCAATCCATGTGCGCTTTTTGAACTTGTGAACCTACGTCCAATAGAGTTTGTTGCTGTTTCGTAATTAGTTGTTGCTCTAATTGGTCTGTTTTATTTTCCAGGTTATCAATACGTTTTTGTTGAGAATCAGTTACCGCTTCAACTTGGAGATGTCTTAATTCAATTTGTTTAACTTGTGTTTGAGTTTGCTGCAATGTGTCAGCCATCTGTTTTAATTGTTGTGATAGACTAATTTTTGTTTCTTTGAATTCAAAAGAGAGTTTTTCATTCTGTTGTTGTATGGTTTGGAATTGTTGCGTATTCTGTTGATGAATGGTCTGGAACATTTGAATGACCGATCTCTGCCAGGTTTCAATGTTTGTGGGAGGCTGACTGACTAGGGGTTCAGTTGAAGGGATTATGTTCGAGTCGAGGGAAGGATGGGGTTGGGTATTTTCATTTTCCTCATCCCGAAGGGGAACTGTTAAGTGAGGTTGAATTTGCCTATCACTTTCGTTGAGTTGAGGTGTGTTTGATGTGCCTGCTTCTTGCCTCACGCCAGTGGGAGTGAGAGGACTGAGTTGACTTTCCATAGTTGTAGATTGGGCCTGTGGGTAAACAAATGATGGAACACTACGAGATCGTAAATCCCTAGGCATGTCGGAGTGCAATTCTGATTTAATTAGAGGATTAAAGAATTGATGTACTATATTTATTTTAATATTAATCTTGGTTTAGATCATATAATGTCATCACCAGTCCCATCATTGAATAAACCCCAAAATCTTCCAAATCCCATCTAATCTTATCCCAGCACCTCCACCATATAACCTTATTTTGCCCAAATCGCGGGTGGGGATAAGAGAAAACAAGGACCCCCTAATGGATCAACTGAGAGACCCGATCGAAAAGGTGGATTTAAAGGAATTTCTACAGATTATAAAAGATGTTTTGATTTATTAGTTAATAGATCTAGTTAATGATTAGTTATAATTGTATCTGCTTCGTCTTTTATATTGAATTATTATCGTTGTTGGGCAAGAATAGGTGTAACTCTTTATCGTGGGAGTACAGTTTGCTATGCTGAGTCTATCGGGTAGGACTTGTATAGGAAGATTTTGAGAAATGTCTTTTGGCTGAAAGAGAAAGTTCAAATTTAAACATGAAAACAAACAAATTACTAAAAAAGAACTTTAGTTTATTTAATAAGCAATTACGGGCTTCAGATTTATTCAAAAAAATCAATTTTTTTATTGATTAGTTTTATTGAATTAGAATATAAAAAAAATCAAAACGTTTGGTGTGAATTAATAAAAATTCTTTTTTTTTGTTTAATCAAATTGACAATAAGGATTAAGAATATATTTATAAAGAAAATTTTTTTTTTTTTTTTTATTTTAGGAATATTTAATAGAAATATCTTATTATTATTAGTTAATTATCTTATTATTATTAGCTGATTGAATAAATTTTAATTTTATTTTTTTTTTTGTTGGTTTAAAATTATTCATGAAAGTTTTTATTTCTTTTTGTGAGCTCAATTTATTGTCTTAAAAATCATTTAAAGTTCATATTAATGCTATATGCTAATGCTTGCAATTGCAATAAAGATTGATATAGTATTTTTACTTGTTGGATGGGATCCCACCTTCTCCTTCGAAACGCCACGTCCTCTTGGGTGATGATGGTGATGTTTCTTTTTAGTTGTCAAGATGAAACCGCGTACCATGGAAAGACGACACCACCCGATGGTCCAGTATATGAGGTCTCGGAGGTGCAGTCAATAGAGCAAGAAAATTTTTCCAGCTGCTTTGTGTTATAGAAGTCGTTTTTTTTTCTTTGTAGGTGAATTAATAATTCTTGAAGATAAGATATAGATTGTTTTTTTTTTTCTTGATAATGCCTTCCAAGCGATCGGTACTTCTGTACCTCTTGGTATTATTACAAATTTTTTTTTTTTTTTTTTTTAAAGCTATCAACAGCTGACTTGCCAGTCTAGAGCATAATAATCTTTTTTTCAGAAATTAGTTTTTTTTTTTAATAAAAAAAAAATTCTCTTTTTTTTTTTTTAAATATAATTCTTTCTAATTATATCATTAATATTAAAAATAATACATTTTTTTTTTTTTAAATTCAATATGATTAAAACAAAAAAAATAAATCAATAAAAATTGACATAATTTTCATATATCTCTACAATTATATCTAGAAATGAATACTAAAAGGGAGTGAGGGAGAGAGAGAGACATCCTCAAAGCACATAAGAGATATAACAAATGGCGAGTGTCGTCGTCGTCGTCTCTCCTCTCTCCTATGAAATATACAGTATGTAGTATTCCACATTCCACAGAGCCCTCAAGGCAAGCAAGAAGAGAGAGCCACCATCTTTGTCGTTGTGTGACACGGATGGCATCCAACATCTAACATCATGGTCAGACAATGCATAATTGAATCATCCTTTGAGTTGCCATCGAAATCTAGACAATCTCTCAAGATGAACTGCCTCAAGCCTTTCTCTCTCCCTATCTCTCTCTCATTCCCAATTGTAAAATTCTCTTCATCTCTCTTTTATTCAACAATTTATGACCACCAGAGTGAGATTGAAATTTCTCTTTTTATCTTAAAAAAAAAAAATAATAAAAAATTTCCAAGCTGTCACACAAATGTCTCGCTAGGGTTCAGACTATTCTTTCTTAATGTTATTCAAAAATCATTTATTTTTTGTTTATTTGTATAATACACTTTTAAATAAAAATGTTCATAAGAGGGTAGAAAAATGAGAGACGCAGCTAGAATTTTTTATTTATTTATTTAATTCACGTAGCTGTCGTTTCGGTTCCGCGTTTGAACCATCTTCAGTGCTAGCATTATGAAAGTGTCACATTGGATTTTATACATAGTTGAACCAAACCCTTAAATAATAAATATATATAGAGAATGCGATGGGACCAAGTCATTATTTTATGTGACACTTTCATAATGACTTTTTGCCTGCTCTGAAAATGGTTCAAATGCGGAACCGAAACGCCAGTGTGTGAATTAAATAAATAAAGAAAAAACTCTAGCTGCGTTTCTACCCTCTTATGATTATAATATCCCAGCCATAAATTGCGTTTTGTAAATATAAATTATTTCCTGTCGACGACTTTTCGTATGCCAACAGCGCACTTTCTCAGGGCTAGCAGAGAAGTCAAATTCCGATTTAATTCGCTTCATTCATTAACTTGGAAATTGCTATTCATTGTATTTAATAAAAATAAAAATTTGTTTTTATTTTAAAATAATTTACAGTATTTACCGAGAATCTGTAAAAATTTGATTTTTTCTGACTTGAATTTCTTCCACATTGATTTTCTATGAGAGATTGAACATTAAATAATTCAGAATAAAATACTAGAAAATTCTTTCATGAATTTCTTCAAATGAATTTAGAGCTCCCTTGTTTGCAACAGATATTTAGTCCGATCTTTAGAAACGTTTAAAAAAAAAAAATTCTGGGGACTTTTACTTTGAATTTTTACTTTTTAAAGTGAAACTTTTATTTGATCCTCTCAAATTTTTTCGCTCTTCTATCAGCATGTCGCGTTACAAGCTGTGACGTCAAAGCCCGTGACGCTACAAGCCATGACGTCACAAGCCGTGACGACAAAAAATATGAAAGCTGAAATTAAATATATATGTCGAATGAATTATAAAAAAAATAATTGTGAGATTTAATTATTCGATTTTTAAATTGATAATATATAATTTTCAAAATGATTCAAATCTTCAATTACTAAGTAAATAGTGTTCTCAGTTTTTAACATGCCTCTATTGATTTCCCATTTTCCAATTATTAAGTTAAAATTAAAAACACGATTTTAATACCCTTAATTGAATAATTTTCTGAAAATTTTCAGTTAAACGCCTATGATCCGAAAAAAGTTTCACTTGCATCGTGGTTTCATAAAACCAAACAATGATTTTTATATTATTTTTATATTAAATATTTAATTAAAAATAAGAAGCATCTTAGAATTTAATTAAAAAAAAAAAAGAAATATTCCTTTTAAGTAAATTTTTTTTTGAAAATGTTACTGTTATTAATTAAAAATTAACATAATTTTTATTGGCAGAAAAGCCGCTCTAGTCAGACACTTGATGACGGCTTAATAATTAGTTCATTTTTCGCAAAACCAATATCAAGTTTGCCTTTTTTTTTTATAAATATTTTATATATAAACCCTAACAGGAAAAACTTGTTAAAGTTGATGGTTTTGTATGTGTATAGGCGATTGTTGTGAGAGAGAAAGGTGAAAACTTTTTTTCTTGGGCCTGGAGTGGTGTGAGTATCCAACCACCTTGCTTGCTGCTTACTTGCCCTATTATAATTATCCCTTCTGCTTTCGTAGGGCGAAAAGTTTAAATCCCGACGAACACACTTCCTCTCAAGTTGCCGGAAATCCCTATACCTCCCCCCCCGGACTCTCCTTCTTTGGTGGTGGTATACCTTATTCCCTTATTCGGGTTGAGTCTTGTGCAAAACCATTTGAATATTTCATGCGGCCCTATATGCTTGGTTGGGTGTCTGTTTACTTAGGAGAATAATTCCTCGAAGAAAAAATAAAAGAAAAACATTCTTCTTGGTTAATAAATAAATACATGTTCTACTTTCAGAATATTATACAACTCTGGTCTTAAATATAATTAATACAAATTTAAATAGGTAGAGCTTTGTTTGAAAAAGAAAATAATAAAATTTTTAGAGTGAGTAAGTCAGATTTGCGAGATGAGATGAGATTGTGTTTATGATTGGGCAAAATTACGCCCCCCAGGACATCTACGCTTCGCCGCGGCAGGCGGACTACCTTTATCCTAGGTCGCCGGCACAGCATCTCGCATCCGCTTATTATTACAATGAAATTAGCATTTAGATGGTAGAAAAGGTAAAAAGGAAGTTCGCCCGCCGCTAAAGGTCCGGGTTCGTGTCCAGGAGGCGCAATTTTGCCCAATCATAAACACAAACTCTTCTTCTTCTTTTTTCGCCTTAATCCCGCGAAGCGGGGTCGGCAGATCATGGGTTCTTGCGACCGGGAATGAATAGAACAGTCCGGCCCGTCGCACGGTCTGATGAAATTATAGAAGTAAAGAGACTGACATGCAAAGAACAGAAGTACTGCCAGTCCCAGCTAGGTGGTCGCCATCCACAAGATGTGGTTCCCTGAGCAAAGTCATAAACAAACCCATCTCGCAAATTTGCCATCGTATATTGACTGGCTTACTCATAGTCTATTTGAGCGTTGATTGAAAAAATTCCCTTTTACAAACAAAGCTCTCTATTATTTTGTTAAAAGTCTTTTTCGGCATCTGAGGCCATTCAGACCGTGACTTTATTTATTTCAATTGATTGGTAGACAATATAATTTAAATAAAATTGTCTCCTTTGAGAGAGGAAGTGAACCTTTTTAAGACAACACTTCAGTCGGCTTGTTACTAGAGATGGGCAAAATCGTTCTTTTTGAAGAACGGGTCGTTCGCCGTTCGATCTCTGAAACGACTAGAGATGGGCAAAATCGTTCTTTTTGAAGAACGGGTCGTTCGCCGTTCGATCTCTGAAACGACCCGTTCTCCACAACCCGTTCATCGTTCTTTTTTTCACTGTCTCTGACCCCCCCCCCCCCCGTCTCATTAAGGACGAAGGTTTTTTTTTTAACATTCACACTTTTTTCTCATTCCCACAGTCTTTTTCGGCAACTTTGGCTATATAAGACTTGACGATAACCGTTATTTATGGATCTATCTATATCTGGGGTCCAGGCATTTCTATTTAAACCATTTGGTATCCAAATGGCTTAAATAAAATCATTGGACTGCCTGGGATCCGAACCCGTCGCCGGTTCGGTATAGAAGGTGGGCCAACTACAGCAAGCCCGGGGCATGAAGCAGGTTAATTTACATACTTTAGTGTTGAAAAAATATTTAATTTTATTTTAATATGTCAAGTTGGATATTTACTAGCCCACAGACTTAATAAAAATAATCTGAAATAAAATGAATATAAATAATGTTTAGAAAAAAATTAACGATTAGATATAATAATTTTATGAAAAATATTAATACCTTTTAATAAGTTAAAATTTGGTTTCATAATATTTTTAAGGTTCTAAGCCTTTCTAAGGCTTTAACTGTTCGTTAAAAAAAATTACCATATCCATCGTTGTAACAAATGGCAAAATATTAATATCAAGTGTGCTATGGAATCAATATTATCAATAATTTGTATTTTTTGGACATATCGATACCTTTTATCATCTTTGAGGGTTAAAAATAGTTACTTCTATGCATTTTGATAAAAAATTAAACAAAAACACCAAAAAAAGCAATCTATACCGCCACCCGAATTTTATCGATAAATCCCGAACGAACTCGAAGAAAGAAAAGCTAAAACAAATGAACGGAGGACTGCCCGTTTGCCAAAGACAGGCCAAAACAAATGAACGGATGAACGGCCGTTCGCCGAAGAACGGATAAAGCAACGAACGGAGGACCGGCGAACGGCGAACGGTTAAAAGCGCGACCCGTTCACTTCAACGACCCGTTCTTCGCGACCCGCTCGCGAACGGAATGCCCACCTCTACTTGGTACCCTAAGCTCAAAGCTCCACTCTCGACATCAGGCACATGTGGTGGCGTCGACTGATATTTTGAGCATCCCCTTGACTAAATCATTTAATTTCACTAAGTCCAGGGGGCACAATTTTGTCCAATCATAAGCACAAACTCCACAATAATTTTGATATTTGGCTTTTGCGAAAATATTATTCCCAAAGGAAAAAATAAGTGGGAAATTTTTGCAACTTTGTTGCTTATTTTTTTTTAGGTTAAAGTAAAGAGAAAGTAGAGATTAATTTTTTTTAAGCTACTGTAAATACCTCCTTTAAATACAAATGAAATTTTAATTTTAATTCAGCTGGTCAGAATTGATCATCTCGAGCGTAAATTAACTATAATACAAAGGAAAATTAATTTTCTGTCCGTTATTAAAATTTTATATGCAAGAAATAATTTAAAATAAATTTTTAAATATTATTATATCCTTTTATTGAAAAATATTTGCCTTTAATTATAATCGTATTTAACCCTCGGGGAAAGAACAAATTTACGTAAAATAGAAGAGATATTAATACGTATTTATTTAGCATATTGGATATGTATCTATGTATTTTAAATGCAAATTCAACTTTAAAGAAATTTAATAATAATAATAGATTCGTGTGAATGACCCAAACTAAAAGCGAATTTGGCATAAAATTCATTTGGAATGTTATTATTATTATTATTGAATCAATATTGGGATTATTTGAATCGTCATTAAGCCTGATTGGAACATTGATTGTATAAAGGAAGAACATAATGAGGCCAAACTAAAATTCTATTCAATTCTAACCCGCTTTCTCAGATTTGTTATTATTTATAGTTCTTAATTAAATACCACATTTGTGGTTTTAATTATTTATTAAAAAATATAAATAACTATCCTCTAAGGGACCGTTGCGTTTATTTTAAATTCTTCGACGTCTGCGGCATCTACAATCATTCCCATGAAGTTAGACACAAACATCAAAGCAAGTGTTTACATAAAAAGTCTGATGTTACAATAAGTTTTTTGAATTTATTTTTTTAACAAAATATTATTATTAAATTATTCCCATAATATAATACAATAATCATTCCTTAATATTTAATTAACATTTTTTATTCAACACAATGTTCCACATTTTATTAGGCCTATATCTATCATTTTCAACATAATGTGTCTAAATTTATTTTATCTCCAGTTGTTAGAGCATGTCCTGCAATTGCAGACTGATTTAGATGTTTCAATCTGATGGCTCTCCCATGTTCAGACATTCCCCAGCTAGCAGAACCCTTGTCAAAATGACGTCAGATATTGGTCATAACTGGTCAAATGACGTGAAATTACTAAAAAAAAACCCTAAAATAAAACGTTTTTTTTTGTAACGCATTTTGCGCATGAGCAATTGTTAGGACACACAAAGCATGTACCCGGTACATTGTACCGGTTCCGTTAGTGGTATTCTTTTATCTATGGTTGAACATCAAAGTCGCCAGGTCTTGTTGCTGTAGAATTTATAACAAATGATGACTCTTGTAACTGTTATAGTGCATGATTCTTGGATATTAGCAGGCGAAAATAAAGTTTGGTGGCCTCCTTACAAAACAGGTTGCATATAAATAAAGCGTTAATAAAATCCTGATGAAGAAAAGTGGAAATTGTGTGCATTTAAATAAATACTTTTTAAACCTGGTATGTTCTTAAATTTTTCCTAGTTTGCTTTTGAAGATATGCATGCTTTAAAAAATTAATTTTTAATTACATATACGTTTTGTTTCTTTTTTACTAATCAAATTTATATTTTTTTAGATAATTTAGATAGAGCAAATAAAAAGCTTCAAAAAATAGAAAATAACAATGATACAAAGGCACCATCTTCTTTGGTATTTGAAAAAAGAAAAAGAAAGCCTAATACTTTTTGTTTGTGTTGCTCAGATGTTGTGTTTCCTCAAATTTGCACTTTAGAGGAGAGAAATTTAGTTGCAGTCCTTATGACCAAATACCGGTATTGATGGATTTTTTTTGTTAATTGATCCAGAATAGTTGGAACTAAACAAGTTCAGTTATGCGATACTAGTACTCGGTAGCAGCACTTGTGTTTGCTGACTTTTTCCAAGGCTCCCGGCCATTTCAAAAGTTAAACACACCGGAATGGCATCATCAATCAGAAAATGCTTTTTTTAATTTGATTTTTTGCAAATGACAGAGAGTCTATATTAATCGTTTCAAATTTATCGTCAATAAAGGGACAATTATAAATGAATGAATGCACTTTGGCCTTAATTGCCTAAAATTATAATGTAATCTATCAAATCTCGGGGAGGAAAATCATTATTATGTCAACCCAAAAGGCTTTTAACTTTTATACTAAATAGAACAAGAAGATCTAATTCAGTGATAAAAAGCATTCGACGGACGCATTTCTAAACGGAACAAAGAAGGAGGAGCCACAACTCTCTGATTTTCTGTTTTCTTTTAGGGATTTTCTTCTTTTTTTTTTTTTTATTGGCTTAGAAAAAAAAGGAAATTGTGAACAAATCAATCTTTATGATGTTAAAAGAATCAAACGAAGAAGAGATCGTCTTCTATTTCCGTTTTTAAAACCTCCTTTCATTTATTTTACTTATTTTTAAATGCCATTAGCCTAATTTTTTTGTATCCCCACCTTAATATTGATTTTCCTCTTCTTCTTTCGCATATTAAACCGAGAGAAGAAGCAACTCGGCCCATCGCTCGGTCTTACTTGGGGGCAATGGGAAGACTAGCATAGTCATAGAAGCGAAAGGATTGTTAGCCTTAAATTTTTGAATCATGGCTCCTAAAAACATGTATCTTGATACGATCACAATACTTTATAATTTATTGATAACTTAAGAGAAAGTGCAAATCATAATTTAAAAATCTCAATAGATATTGTCAATATTTTAATGAACGTTTCATATATCATCAATTCACGTTTTTGTAGGAAAAAGGGACTACAGAGTCATTGTCGAATGGGATGTTTTTAATCAATCGTAAAATATGCAAACAAACCCTAAAAAACTACTTTTCACTGGAATATATAGATGTAGTCATAGCTTAACTTATTTGAGCATCAAAGAGGAACGATGCAAATAAACTTTCCAACAAATATAACGGCACTTTCACGAAAAAATTCCTTGCAAGACATACTATTCACCCAAAATGGGTGACAATTTCATAGCAGCTTCTTATTTACTAGAACTACAGTATTATTTTCCACGTTTGCCGCTTGATCGCAGCACCAATAGAGCCAGTAGCTATGGTACCCCATCTTACCTCTCTATCCCGTCTTGGCCCATGTTCCCCTACTCAAATTTAGCCAAAAGATAATTATTTAATTTTGTACAGTTTATATACTCGTAGATATATTTTGAATTATTTATTTAGAATAATATAGAATTTTATAAAAATCAGAGCCCTTGGGGGAGAGGGGCAATTGCCATGATGATCAGATATATAATTCGAAGGGTTTTT
>JAKCPI010013294.1:0-10501 GCA_023213315.1 Euborellia annulipes | reverse complement strand
ACCCATATCCTACCAGTGTTGCGTTTGCGCAACACTAAATAAAAAAATTTTTTTCTCTTAAACTAATAGAGCTTTCGTTTTAATTATTTTTTTATATATTCTTTATTATGTCCTTTTGTCTCTTAATCATAGATAATGCCTTTTTTTACAACCTTTCATTATGATTTATTTTTTTAAACTTTAGCACCTGAAAAAGTGTATTTTAAAGATTAAAATATTTATTAATTAAATATTTTTTTTTAAATTTTTTTTATTTATTTATTTTCTTAGAAGGTCTAATGACCACTCTAAACCTTTCTTTGTCCTTTGTTTTTGCAAAACAAAGAAATTATTTGCTTACAAACTTGAGTGTTTCGTTTGCGCAACGTTGGGAGGAAGTGTGAACAAAGGGTTCAAAATCCTATTAGTGATTTGACTATTGGACCCCTCATTTTTCATAGAATTTTTAACTTCTTTACAAAAAGAAAGTTTATCGACTCTTTTATCTCATTTTTGTTCATAAAAAAAAAAAATTAAAAAAATTCTCTTAAAGAATCGGGGTAAGTGCGAAATAAGATAAATTTTTTTTCAGTGGTTACATTATGTAGCAATCATTTTAGCAGAGATCCACTAAAAACGGTAAAAAGATATAATAGGAAGAAAGGAGAGGAAATAAACATCTCTCAACCTAAAATAATATCTGAATACAATTTGGGAATGGGAGGTGTTGATTAGCACGACAATGCAATTGGAAAATATAGGTCAAGAATACTTGAAAAAATTGATGGCGGCCTTTATTTATAAATAGTATAGATTCCACAATAGTAAATTGTTGGAAACTATATAATATTGCTAATAATAAGCAAATTAGTCAATTAGATTTTAAGTCGGCTTTAGTGTTAAGTCTATGAAAATGGAAGAGCGTTGCGAGCAAAGTGGCTCGGAGCCATCCTCTGTCCATGACATTGAGCATTTGGTGATATCGAATGAAAAAAAAAAAGTGAGAAAAAGGTGTAAAGTGTGTCAGTCCGACTATTTATATATGTAATAAATGTAAAGTACATGTACATGTCAAGTGTTTTTCGAAATTTCACAGAAAATGATTTATTTTTATATCCCATATCCTCCCATCGTTTCGTAAACGCAACACTAAAAAAAGTTGTATAAAATAATTATTTAATTAAAAATATCAAAATAAAGTTGTCAAATACATATAAGAAAACATGTGGAATGAATATATGTAAATATTTTTAATAAAAAATTTAAAATAAAAAAAATGATTTTTTTTTAGTTCATGAATCCTCCCAACGTTGCGTTTGCGCAACACCCGTTTCCCGTGAAGTGTGCAGTGCGGGAATTTTTTTTATATTTTTCTCACATTAGTGGAGACCTAATATATCTATTTATAGGAAAAAATTTTAAATTTTCAAAAATTTTTAAGGCTGGTAGAATATGGGTTAAGGAGCTTCAGGAGGGCATATTGAATCTTTAGACCGAAACTACTGAAGCATTTTAAAGTATTTTTTATGCGGCTTTTTTTAATGATTAAAATTTGTGAGCATTTTACATAATAGAATGCTTTTTTTTAATTACGATTAATTAATATATATAGAAAATGCAAAAAACGTTTTATTATGGAAATTGTAATTTTTTTTTTTTTAATCCAAAAATCATTAATATCCAACCTATAATAATTAAATAAAGCAGTGACCAAGTCAAATAAATTTCTTAATTAGGCCTAGTTAATAATTAACGGCCAAATAGTTCAGCACTCTTGCAAAAGATGGCAGTCTAGTCTAATAGTAGGCATTATCAGATCACTTATAAGCCTATATTTATAAATTTTTATGTTGTTATAAATAAATGATGTACATAATATAACCACTGGTAAAGCCCGCGGAAGGTCGAGGGCTACACCCCTGGACCCCCTTGATCGCCTTTGGCGAGCAAATGCATCAAATTTATTCTTGCTGTTTGGAAATTTTTAAATTTCCCGCTCCCGCTCCACTTCTTGTAACTCTAACTAATCAGCGTCCTGATCGGCACAGTCGGAAGCTAACGCTTTATATATAGTAATGATATTTATAAATTATTCATTATCAAAAGATACGAAAATCAAACAAATACACAATATAGCCCTATCATCCTGCCATCTATTGACAAATTTTCGTAATAGTTGGTCTATTTGGCTACATTTTTAAGACCCCTAACGCCATCTAATCGGAAAAAACATGCTTACAGCTTTGCCTCCTGAACAGTGGCGTAACCAGGGGGGGGGGCGAGGGGGGGCTCGAGCCCCCCCGCCCCAGGCGCATCGAGACCTTGGCGCCCCCCGAAACCGGCATAGGCGCCCTACAGCCTCTAAGATATAGCCCAGCGAATGTGATTTTATCATATTCTTTTCATCGATTGTCTTAAAAAATTGATTGTTTTCTTTTAAAATTATATTACAACTTGAATTCTACTATTTTAAAAGAATTTAATTCCAAAAATAATAAATAACGTATATAGAGGCTTTATAATTAAAATTTTTTTTATTTTGCAATATATAAGCCTTAATTTGATGTTTTATGGCTGTGGAGATTTACTCAGGATTCGTATAAACCTTAATATTTAATTTTTTGGAATTCAAAATGGAATTCAAAATTTTTTTAAGCATTAAGGAATTGAGCTATGAGACTGAAATGTTATATTTAAGTTAAACACCCCCTGGGACCGTGAAAATAAGCTTTTAATCAAAATCGGCCAAAAAGTACTAGTATTTTACTGATGTAGTTTTTCATTTTTTTCGATCTTCTCAAAATGAAAGGGCTTTTACCATTCTTCAGGCCCGCCCGAGCCCGCCCGGAATTTTTTCAAACCCGCCCATTCCCGCCCGAGATTTAGTGAATGAATGAACGAATGTCTAGCAATTTTTAAATAAAATTTCATTTGCATGCCTGTCCGCCCGAACCCGTTTATTTAGACTTGCTACCCGCCCGTAATTTTTTCATGGCCTCCAAAGCCCGCCCGGCCCACGCCGCGTGCCGGGCGGGTAACGGGCCAACCCGTACCCGTGCAGGGCTCTAATCGGGGGTTCGGATCCCAGGCAGTCCGATGATTTTATTTAAGCCATTTGAATACCAAATGTCAAAGTCAAAGTCTTATATGGCCTAAGTTGCCGAAAAGACTGTGTGCATGTGTGAATGGGAAAAAAGTGTGTGTTAAAAAAAAACATGGGGAATGACTTCCCCGAGACTTTCTCGTATATTCTATTGGAATTACGTCTGGGTGTGTGTGTGTGTGTGTGAACACGATTGCTTAAAATCCAAAGCAGCTAGAAAAATGAAATTTGGTATATGCTCCTTACACTAAAATTGTAGATTTCTATCAACTTTTGGATTAAATTCGTCACTTGGAAGTAGTACTTTACCTAATAAGTTTTTTCAGAAATTTCGAAATTTTCAATTTCTTTGTTATATTATGATAAAATACTCAATTTTAAAAAGTTTTTATTCTTTGATATTTTTCCGAAAACTGAATAGTTTTTGAAATAATCACAGAAGAAAACGACATTTTACTTAAAAGCAAAGAAAAATCAAAACAAAATCATACAAGTGTCTTTAAAAAACATGTAAATATAAACAAATTCGCTGAGGAAATTACAGGATGCAAGAAATTTGCCCGCCGAAGGCGGGCAATTGCTCGCCGAAGGCGAGCAAGGGGGTCCAGGGGGCGGAGCCCCCTGGAAAATCGGCGCCCTAGTTAAGCTTCGCCCCCCCCGCCCTCAAAGGCTGGTTACGCCGCTGCTCCTGAAGCGGGTTTAAATAATAAAATAAAATCACTAACCAAGAGAATGAATTCAAAAGATAAACTTCTTTTAGATTGATTGATTTTTTCACAATATTTTGATGTTCGTTTTCTTCATCGATTTCAATTTCTTCATTTTCTGGTAAAATCTTGGGATCGGTAAGACGAAGTTTATCCATTATAAGGAAACTTACAAAACTTAAAACATACAAAATATCAAGAATAATGAAAAACATCCGGATAGAAAATAACGGTTCGATATCTTTGTCTTTATCTTTACAGTTGATGATTGCGGTGCCCTGGATGAGAGCCAGAATTGACGGAATCATCGAGCTGTTGCCGTCGCCGATAAAGAATGATGAGAGAAATCTTGGATGAAAATGTCGCATATATGGAAGGAACACAACCTACGAGTGAAAATATTTTTATTTTGTATTGAAAATGATGCATCCTAAAGGCGGCTACACACGTAACTGCACACTTGACAAGCTTGCATGTGCAATCTTTTTGTACCAGCATGCACAAGCATGCTTGGGCAAGAAACAGCTTATGCCGAAAATTAACCTAAAAATGTCAAACTCAGTTATTTATTCGAAGGTAACAAGAAATACTCATTTGCTTTAAACAGAGACACAATAAATATTAATATTTAAATTGAAATTTTAAATGAATTAATATATATTAAATAAATATCAAATGTCAAGACTTCAATAAAATGGCGGAGAGTTTTGATTTCACATATATGCTTGTGCATGATTAAAATTCAATCGAGCATCAAGCGGCTTGCACAATTAAAATGCTTGCGCAAAATTCTCCTACAGACGCTACAGTTTGCTTGTACAAAAAGATTGCACATGCATGCTTGTCAAATTTGCAGTTGCGTGTTACGTGTGTAGACGCCTTAAGATACCGTATACTCACAGAACTAGTGCAGGCCACAATAGAAATCACAAAATGAAGGACCATCAAAGTAATACTGTATCTGGAATTATTTATAAAGGCCGTATACGGATAGAAAAACGTGATGAAGAACATCGTGACTGTGGCCAACAGCAAAGAAATATTAATGATCCAACGGTCATATTTGATTTTATTCTTATCTCCAAAGATGCAAGAATAAATTATCGGTCCGAGATTCCCCACCTGGGTGACTATAGTCAGATAGGAAGCCAACTTCCAACCCTCTGGAAGTTCCTGGATACAGAAAAAAAAAATCAATTATTAATAGAGTTTAAAAAAATCTTTTTTAAACTATTGTCCTGAGAAAGGACTGGATTGGCAAGTAAAACATCGAATAAATTAAGTATTTTTCTGAATAAATATTTTTTTCATATATACGAAGAAGGGTGATAAAAAAAAAGTAAGGTAACTTTATTTTTTGTCAAAGAATATTTATTTATTCATCAATATTTATGTTGTCCTCTTCAAAGTAATCCCCATCAGATATAATACTTTTTCCAAGCACTTTTTGCTATAGCCTTGAGCCCTTCCAGCGATGCAGTCTTATCTCCTCAACCGTTGCAAATCTCCGTCCTTTCCCTACACAGCTTGAAGCAGAAAGAGGATTAGACTATATGCCATCAAATCTACGGTTTCTACCGATTTCATTCTATTTGTCCCGCTTTGTCTCCAAGAAAATGTGGTTACTTTAACAAACAACAATTTTCAGAACGAGTGCTGTCCATGGGCGTAACTAGAGAATTTGGCTGGGGGGGGGGGGAGCATGGGACCAGCCATCCTCCGAGGGGCCTGGAAGGCCCCATATTTTCTCAATTTTTCTTGGAGTAGAGAGCTTTCTGGAGGGGGGGGGGCACCTACCTAGTTACGTCCATGGTGCTGGAATAAAGTCAAAAACTTCTTATATTTTTTACCTATCAGATAACTATTTAAAATTAATTTGAAAGGCTCTTACGGGCAGTGAACTATTTACAAACAAAAAAAAAATTCCCTCCGCGATAAAATTGAAATATTACTAAAAATCTAGTATTAAATTAAAAATATAATTACGTATTAAATCGAAAAATAATCCCTGATTTAGTTAGTGAAAAAATACTAGCCAAAAAACTGACTCAAGTAAGTTCGTACAAAATATGTACAGAAGCTAACCAAATGGCAAAAACAAAACAAGGAAGTAGTCCAAAACCTGGGACCTCAAAAGAAAAATCCAAAGTCGCGCTACGAAAATCGGTGAGTACAAAAACTCGTCGCCAAAATAACTCTCCAAACAGTAACATGAGTAAAAAATTTAAAAAAGATGATATAAAAAATTCTTCCTTAGAGGATACAAGTCCAACTAATAGTGTGGACACCTCAAACAAGTTCGTGCTTCTAGAGGATGAAGAAATGTTTGAGGATGCCCAGTCAAACAAACATAGTGTCGACCAACTTAGTAGCAATGAAATGAAAAAACCTCCCCCCAATTAATATTATTAATTTAAAAGAAAATCCAAAAAACTTAATTAACAAATTAAAACAGTTAATAAAAAATAATCTTGAAATTAAATGTAGTGTCTCTAATGGAATAGAGAAGATACAAATAAAAACTATGACTACTCATGATTACAAAATTGTCTTAAGCCTTGTAAAAGAATCTAGATTAGAATATTACACTCACGGACTTAAGGAAGTACTTCCAATTAAACTAATTCTTAAAGGGCTCCATAGTACAGTGACACCTGAAGATATCGATGAGGAGCTTTGTGAGTTAGGGTACAAACCGCTAGAAATCAGACAATTCAATAAAAAGGGAACTCAGGAAAAAATTCCCACCTTCCTAATAAAATTTTCTCCATCAACAAAAACCACAGATATATTTGAAATCAAAACCCTACTCTACACAAAAATTCGATGGGAAAAATTGAAATCTAATCAGATACTACAATGTTTTCGATGTCAAGCTTTTGGCCATGTCAGCTTAAACTGCGGAATCAAGCAAAAATGCCTTTTATGTTCAGGGAATCATTTAAAAGAAAACTGCACAACAAATGTATTAAAATGTGCAAATTGTAACCAAGAGCACTTAGCTAGTGATAAAAACTGTATAGCTAGGACAAAATACTTAGACCGAATCTTAAAATTTAAACAAAATAAATTACAAAGCGAAACAAATGTCTTAGAAGGAATAAATTTTCCAAAAATTAAAAGTGTAACTACAACATCTTCACAACATAAGTTAGTGAAAAATAACGCAGAAAACACCTACAACTCGTATTCTCAAGTCCTAAATTCAAGCTTAGAATCTGAGGCAAAAAGTCTATGTTCTCAAAATACACAAAAGCAAAATGTGCAACAACAAAAAGAGCAAATAAACTTAATTGATATTTTTGTAAAATTTATAAATATAGTAGTAAAATTAATAGAAGCAAATGATGCAAAAGAAAGAAATGATATTTTAAATACAGAAACTAACTCACTGCTTGAACAATGGCTTTAAATACAAAACTGAATTTACTGTACTGGAATGCGAATAGCATTCAGCATAAACTTATAGAGTTAATAGATTTTGCTAAAGAGAGAAAAGCCCATGCCATAGCTATTTCAGAAACACGTTTAAAACAAAGTTCTAAGTTATTCTTACCTGGCTACAAAACCTTTAGGGCAGATGGACCCAGAGGAGTCTTGTTAGCTATAAAAAACGAACTAGATCCTATAGAAATTCCACTCCCAAATTTAGAACCATTAGAAGCAGTTGCTGCGACAATAGCAGCCCCTGGAGGAAGAATACTTCTAGTTAGCCTTTACCACTCACCAGCTTATAGAAACACACTCAACTTGAAATCACTTAAGACGATATTGAAAACAAATTCATCGGTTATTATGATGGGGGACCTAAACTCCAGACATGTAAACTGGAATTGTCTTTCGAACAACCAAAACGGAAAAAAATTAAACGCTTTTTGTCTAAAAGAAAACCTTCGATTGATCTATCCGTCAGAACCTACACGATATCCGCAATCAAACAGAATGCGCCCCAGCGTAATAGACCTGGCTATTATCAAAGGGCTAGACACACAAGGTGCAATTGCCACTAGTTGGCACGCATTGGATTCAGATCATAACCCGGTCGTTTTAAAACTAAATAAATCTGCTTATCAGTATCAACAAAAAAGTTTCAAATTCAAGTTAGCAAATTGGAATTCATATAAATTATATATAACGAATAATCTAAAACTAACCCCAATATCCACGAAGCTAGAAATTGATGAGGCCGTAAACCATTTAACAAACATAATAAAAGAGGCAGCACTAAAGTCCATTCCCAAAAGTAAGATCACTCCCATATGGAAACCTATTCCATTAGAAATAAAAGAAATTATCAAAAAGAAGAACCAAATTAGGAAAAAATGGAATAAATTTCGGCAACCCCTAGCTAAAAAACAACTTAACTCTCTAATTCAGGAGATTCGCTCAAAGTTAGCTAAATGGAGAAAAGAAGATTGGCAAGAAAAGATAAAAAACCTAAATCCTACACAAGGATCCTTATGGCAAATGGCAAGACGACTGCGAGGGCAGAGAAAAATAGATTTTGGTCCCCTTGAAAGCAAAAACAAATTAATCTATGATCCACATAAAAAAATAGAAATACTAGCCTCAACGTATGAAAAACAATTTAATAACGAAAACAACAATACTAACATTTCTAACGAAATTGAACAAGCAATAAACGACAACCCTAACGAAGTAAGTCCAAGCAAGATAAAACCCAGACATGTAAAAGCAATAATAAAAAATATAAAAACTCGAAAAGCAGCAGGACCAGATGAAATAGTACCGCAAATGGTAAAAATGCTCCCAGATAAAGCAATTCTTCTCCTTTCAATGATAATACAGGCTATAATACAATATAAATATTTCCCAAAAAATTGGAAAACTGCCCAAATTATCCCAATACCCAAACCGGGGAAAAAATTACAAGACCCAAAAAGCTATAGACCAATCAGTCTGCTCCCAATTTTAGGAAAGATAGCAGAAAGTTTTCTTCTGAAATGGCTAAACCAAGAAATTGAAAACCTGAATCTGATCCCAAATCATCAGTTTGGGTTCAGGAAAAAGCACTCGGCTGTACATCAGGCAGCAAGAATCTACAAATATATAAAAGAAAACTTAAGAAAAAAACAAGCTACAGGAATGATTCTTATGGATGTACAACAGGCATTTGATAGAATCTGGCACTCTGGTCTAATTTTAAAGCTATTATCATTCGGCGTGTCAAGAAAACTAATAAAGATTTTAATAAGTTGGTTAGAAAAAAGATACTTCTTCGTAAAAATAGACAACAAAAAATCAAGTCTTCGAAAAATAAACTCAGGAGTACCTCAGGGCTCCCTGTTATCTCCCAATTTATACAACTTATATACCGCAGATATTCCGGTTCATGAACATGTAAAAATAGCAAATTTTGCTGATGATTTGGCAATCTTCTACAGCAACCGAAATTACAAATGCATTACTAATAGACTTTCTCAATATACAAATATAATACAAAGACATTTCAAAAAATGGAAGCAAAACATAAACATAAACAAAACTGAAGCTATACTATTTACAAAAAAAAGAAAATATCTAAAAAGGGAATTAAAAATCAGAAACGTATCGCTAAAATGGAATCCGAATATTAAATATTTAGGAATAAAATTCGATCGTAGACTTACCTGGGGTCCACACATAAAAGCTGCAGTAGACAGCGGCAACTTAGCAATAAAAGCACTCTGGCCATTAATAGGAAGAAGAAGTTCTCTCGATATAGACAACAAGCTAATTCTATATAAAAATATAATAAGATCAAGACTTCAATATGGATGTCCACTCTGGCTACACAATGCATCAAAAACAAACATAACCTCAATAAATAGGATCCAAAATAAAAGCCTCAGAATCATCGCCGACCCTCCACCAGGAACATAGGCGCCGGAACTGGGGGGGGGGCAAGGGTACATTGCCCCCCCCCTGGCATCCTACAGGGGGGCAGAGGGGGGCAATATGTCTTCTTTTATTTCATTTATTTTTAAAAATGATATATTTTTACTTTTGAAAAATAAAATCTTCTAAATTAAAAAAATTAAAAGAGCAAAAAATTCATTTTTTTTTTTCAAATTTTTTCCAAAAATTTTTGATAAAATCACTAGCAAATTTTTTAAAATTTTAATTTTATTAAAATTGTGATTTTATTTAAAATTTTTAAAGTTTTATAGTAGATTTGTTTTTGTTTTATACTATTTGAACATATTAAATTATTTTAATTTTCTAAAAAAAATTTTTTGCCCCCCCCTGATTCAAATTCGTTCCGGCGCCCCTGACCAGGAATAAATAACACCATCATCAGGACAGCATTGGAAATAGAAGACCTCAATGAATTTTTGAAAAAATCATCTCAAGATTCAACCAGAAGATCCTAAACCACACTAATCCACTAATAAGAGAAATAATTTCATAAGTGTTATTCAAAAAATACCACTTAGTCAAACTTTCTACGTACTTTAATTTTAGTTTTAAGTTTTAGTTATTGTTTTCGAGAAAAATATCGGAAAGTTTTTTTTAAGTTTTCTTTCTGTAAGGAAAAACTCCTAAGATAAAAAAAAAAAAAAAGTAAAATTGTAAAACCAAAAATAAATGTATGCGGCAAAATGTATTCATGGGACCGCAAAAATCTATTGAAAAATAATACTTTGTCAAATTGTACAAAAAATGTATTAGGAAAAATCAGAAATAAAATATATATTATTATTATTATTAT
>JAKCPI010013293.1:0-10672 GCA_023213315.1 Euborellia annulipes | reverse complement strand
AACTTTATTTTTGTCAAAACTGAAATTACAATTAACCATGTTTGAGTTATAAGGAGTTTTTTCTACTTTGCAGTTATTACAATTTTTTTCTAAAATAATCAAAAAACAAACAGCCTGGATTAAGGCTATCTATAGACAAATCAAGTTCAAATATATGAAATTTGAAAAGAAGGATTCATTCAAGTGAAATTTCAGTAAATTTCTTACATTCGATTAGGCATGTGATTTATTCGGAATAAAAATCGATCTCTTTTGTATCACAGCAGATTGTTAGCCTGACTGTATCGCTATCTCGCAATAGTGAGGGTCTCTCTGTCTGGCAATAGTTGCCAATGCTCGGTTGAATGGCGAGGCTTCTCATTAAGGGTTGCTCCTTTTCATGGGCGACCCTTAAAGGAACCCCTAGGGAACGTAGAGACTCACCCCTTCTAGCTTTGGTCCGCTATTAAAAACACAGCTCAGCTGATAAAGGGCATCGCATTCAAGCACCCTGCAAGTCCGTACATCCTGCCTGCATGCCTGTGCACCCCTCAGACTCTTCGATTTTATGGTCCAGGACAGGCCCTGCCCTGCCAAATGCGATTTCTCCCTCTTTTCTCATTTTTTTTTTTATTTTATTTTACACACCTTGAGCATCATCCTGTTTGGTTGTTTTTTTTTTTCAAGAGAAGGGTGTAAATTTAAAATCTTATCAGGAAGTTGATTTATTTTATTTTTAAAGACGAGAAAATAAGTAAATCGAAATTCTTTTATTGAACTTGGATAAAAATAGTCTATTCTTGTTCTAAATTAAAATAACAATCAAATTGGAAATTTTGACAAAAATATGACTGCAGTTTCTATAAGGGTGTTTTATGGCTGGTGGAATTTTGATCAGGAATGAAAGTTAGAAGAAAAATGCAGCCAGGATTTTTTCTTTAAAAAATATATAACAGTATTTATAGGTTAAGTTTCGGCCTTGATTAAAGCCATCTTCGGAGCTGTTAGATGTTATTATACTCAACTAACAGCTCTGAAGATGGCTTTAATCAAGGCCGAACCGTAAGCTATTAAATAACTTACTGCAAGCCTGAATAATTAGGATTGTCTCGTCTACAAAATAAAATATATTAAAATAACATACTGTTATATATTTTTTAAAGAAAAAATTTCTTCTAACTTTCATTAAAATATCGTTCTACTTTATTTTTTTTGTACCACCATTTGGGAGATTTCTAAAAACAGTAAACCTCGAATTCGATCGCTGTAATATCTTCTTACGCTGGTTTGTCTGGCTTTTTAGAATTAAAAGGTGCAGTTTGCTGAAGCAAAAACTTCAAATAAAAAGATTATGTAGTGCACTAAATTCCAGTTTTATTGACCATCATCAGCTCTGCAATAAAATCTACCATAGCATGCTAATACAAAACAAAAGGGTCAAGTGAATTTGCTCTCTTTCAATACAAACAACAAATTCACTTCCTTTTGATGTTCTGGTTGATTTTATTGCAGACCTGATGATTTTTAATTACTGAATGAAAATTGTGCACAGTAAAGTTTTTCTTTAGTTAATACATACCTTATGCAGTTTATCGTTGGTTTCCCTTTAAATATTACCTCTACTTCGTTTTTTTTTTCTGTAGATTCTTTTGGGAAAGAAAACTCATCAATCATTTTAAAAATGTATATACTAAAAAAAAAAAAAAGAAAAAAATTGCAAATGAAGGTTTGGTGATTGCTCTGCGTTGTTATGAGACTGATATATCACCATTTTTTGCGATTTTGCCAAAAATAACACAAATATTTTATGAAGTAAAATGTAAACAGCGTTGGAAAATATAGGAACGTTGATAGATATAAAAAAAAGAAAGGGCTTTGATTATTCAAAATAAAATTCGCAATTTTATTTATTTACTCTCTGGCTCTATGGTATATATGTTTCACTCAGAGAAATGAAAAGTAATTTTTTTTGTTACATTTTTTAAGTCTTAAGTATGCATATTAATTTTAATTTGTTGCTTCTGATTTTTAGGTTGTTAATTAAGAGCTTTACCTCTGCTCCAAGGAATAGCAATCAAAATTTTTCTTCCGCCCGTTTTATTAGAGCGTTTCATTTATACTTGTTTGTTAGGTGATGATTAAATAAATAATTTGGGAATGTTGAATGTTCGGCGGCCGGCGGTTTCTGGTTGGCTGACGATGCCAGCCTTGGAGGGCTTTCCCGTCCCCCCTCCGCCCTCTTGAAAAACCCTTTAGGGCTCCGGTTCCGTCACGCCTGGCGTCCTAATTACAGGCCCTTGGTCTCACGGCAGAGCTCAGGCCCTTGGCCATCCACAATTACGTCTGGCCTCTTTTCTCTTTTACATTCGGACCACGAATTTACAAATTTTAAATATTAAATACCTCAATGTTGTGGGAATAGAGAAACAACTCTGAAAGGGCTCGGGGCAAATGACCTTTAACTTTAATAAACCATCATTTTCACTACGCCCTTTTTTTGGAATATATAAATTGATTGACCAGGCCTTAGAAAATTTATTGATTTATCGAATTCTTAGCTTTTTAAACGTCTAAACTTAAAGCCGTCTTTCTGTACCTTTAAAGTATTTTTCTAAAAGTGTAATTTTCATTTCTTTTTATCTGTTATATGATAATTACTCCCTTTTGTATCCGCCCTTGTTTGGGAATTAAATAAAAAAATAATGAAGACTTATACCCGTATTCATAGTCGTTCCTTGAGGAAGAAGGAATCCTTATACCTATACATTTATATAGGCATAAGGATTCCTTGTTCCTCAAGCAATGACTATGAATACGGCTATTAGTAACTTACATTTTTATTTTTCTCATAATGGACAACAATGGAAGTTTCTAATTACATGGTTTTAAACAGTGTATCTGGCAAATGTTTACCTCCACACTGTTGCAGTCGTTTTCTGAAATTCTCATGCACTCTTTCAAACATGTCTTCCGGTATACTGGCAATTTCAGCCCCATTATTGTTCTGTAGATCTTCCAGGGTCTTGGGAAGGTTGTAATACACCAGGGGTCGCGGGTTCGGCTCCCAGGCAGTCCGATGATTTTATTTAAGCCATTTGGGTACCAAGTGAAAGGACCTTAAATAAAGGAATATTTACCTGCTCCAAAAAAGACTACAAAATTAAACACGGTTATATTATTTTTTGATATACTAATTTCCTCAAGACTTCGCAGCCTTTTTATACCCTGATTTGATGTTTATTTTCAAGAGATGTGATCCCTTTATTCACCTTTGCTTTTGGAATGTTTTATTTATATCCGAACCGGAGGAGGTGAATGATTCAAAGAGTACCGTAGACTTTTATTTCTTATTTTAACTATTAAAAAGCATTAGGTATAGGTATAATAAATCACCCTTTGAGATAATAAAAGATTGCTTGCTTTTTGTCTTTATTAAAATTCTATTTGTCACGTTTTAAAATAACGGATGATAATTTATCGATTTCATTGAAGGAAAGTCTAATAATTTCTTCATTTTTTTAAAAAATATGATTTATTAGTAATTTGTCAATACTTTGCGCATTTAAATATCATTTTAGTGAGAACAAACTTTGCCAAGATCTCTATTAGTATAATTTTTGCTTGTTTTGGAATTAACATTTAATAATTAATATTTAGCTTTTTTACTTTTTCTTTTTTTATTGTAATTGTTGAAAATCAGAGGCTTCATTTTTTGGCTACTCCTGCTCCTCTTCCTTTTGCATAAATTAATAGTCATGGACTTTTTTGGTTTAATAAAAAAAAACAACTTAATTACGCGAACAAATAGCTAAAACTTGTTCTAGGTACGTTTATCATCCATTGCTATTATCATAAAAATAGAGATCCGGAGAATTCCCGTTTTTTTAGTTTCTATACATTTTGAATTTGAATTTTATTTGACCCGGTTTGATTGGATTTATCTGATCTAAAACAAATAATTATTTAAATCCTTAATCAAATTTGACACCTCATAATTTTAGTTCTTTATATGAAGTCGTAAACGAAAGCAAATAAAATTCAACCAAGGTGTACGAATGGAGATGAATTCATTCATTATTATTTTATTTGTAAGACTATAAAACTTATTTTAATCAACCTTTAATATCGATAATAAAACATTAAATGCCACTAAATGTTGAAATTATGTATAATTAGTTCCATGACCTATTTGTATAATAATTAAATTCTATATTAGCAATATTACGGTATGTTGTGAAAAATAAAAAAAATTAGAGATGAATAATAATTATAATTATTTTTGCTCAGGGGCCCATATCTAGTGGGTACGTGGATGGCGACCACGAGCTGCCCGAGCTGGGACAGGCAGTCCTTCACTTCTTTAAATGTCTGTCTCTTCCTTTAGACCGTGTGACGGGCCGGCCTGTCCTATTTCTTCCGTTCCTAAAAACGTATGATAGGTTTGGAGGGAAAGAGTGAGATCCGCCGACCCCGCAAGGCGATGAGAGAAGAAGATAAATAATAATTATTTAAGAAGTTTCACTTCAAAAAAATCTATTAATTATTACTCGGTAGATTTTATTGTATAAATAAATCAACATTTTTCCACCTAGCGTTGTTATAAACTTTTCCAAATCACGAAGAAAGTTTCGAAATCGGCTATCTAATTTTTTACTGGATTCTACTTTTTTTACAAGTTTCTCTCGCCATTTGGCAAATTACTTTCTAAATGAGAATTTTATCTATTTACTCTTCCAATCCATTGTGATTTCAAAAACAGAAGTATATCCAGAATTAAATAAAGAAGAAGAGAGTTTGAGAACAAAAAAAGGTTTGTCAAGTACTAGACGCTAAACCCATGGACGTAACTAGAGAATTTGGCTGGGGGGGGCATGGGACCAGCCATCCTCCTGGCTGGGGGGGCATGAGCCTTCTAGGAGGGCCAGGCCCCCGGCACCCCCTGGTTACGCCCATGGCTAAACCCAACCAAAAGCTGGTTGCTTCACTTCTAATTAACTATCCAACGGAGTTGACTATGAATTTCTAGTCTTTCACATCTAGCTAAGCTAATCATATGATTAAATAAGAGTCCAGATAGTAGTTTGTTAGGTAAGACGGTATAAGGTCTTACTAAGGAATGAAATTAGTAACACAAGTCAGGTTTTTTTTTAATATAAATGATGCCTTCATTAAGTTGCTAACTTCACAAAACCATCCTTATACTTGAGATAGCTAATTATAATTACTGTATGTACAATTTTTTAACTCGAAGGTTAAGCGGGTTCTTGTTTACTATGATTTGGTATTAGTCAGAAGTTTGCTAGTTGACTAGATGTGAAGCAACTGGCTCTAAGTCGGGCTTGAGCGTGGATGAAGCACCACCTCCTAAGCCTCTATATGGCATATTTCAACGTCATGACACCTTCTAGGTCTTTGACATATAATTATTAAAAAACTCCAAGGATTAGTTCATGATTATACTCTTATAATTTCGACATAGTTTTTAGAATAGTGTAGGAACCACTGCGATATTTGTAATGAAAATATATTCATGATGGTCTACATTTCCCTTATTTTTGAACTGACAATTATATATTAATACATAGATATTTAAAGGTAGAGAGAAAAAGAAGAGAGAGACAATTTATGGATGTCTTCAAAACATGAAAGTCATCTTAAAATTTGAACTCGTTAAAACTTTCATTAGATAAAACATTCCTTAAGCAAGTCATAAAAGAGATTACTCAACTCTTTAGAGGATAGAGAAGAGAGAAATGATGCTTTCAAGAAAAAAAAAAAAAAAAAAAACTAGATAAAATTCTTTCTGAATGAAAAGAGAAAATTTTACATTGAAATTTTTTTTAAATTTATATATATAGGCTCAAGCTAATTGTTGTTCATTTGAACATCTGTGTTTATTTTTACCCTCGAAATGAAACATCAAGTTTAAGAGTATAGCGACTTTTTAACAACAGGAGTCTGTGTTGCTCTCCAACTTAAGGTGCGCCACTCGAAAGAAGACCATTCACTATCGAGTTACTTGAGGCGGCAAGAGATGGCGTTAGTTCTTCCCATAGGAATACAAGGGATTTATTCCATTTCATTTGAAAGTTTCCAGCTAATTAATTAAGGGTAAAAAATTAATTATTTTTTAACACAATGATTACTAATTTAATTATCTATAAGTTATAGAGCGAATTTTTTAAAAATATCTTTTATTTAATGCGATTAATCTAAAAAAAAAATTTATTTTTTCGAAAATCAAAAAAAGGGCTTCTATAAGTTGTAGATATTTTAAATAGCTTTAATTTTAAAAAAAAAATTGAGGTCGATAGCTTCAAAATTGTGGCCGCAGAAATCTCCCAAAATTAGCACCCCGAGACGCCCTTAAAAAGTAAAAATACTTTTCTTAGTTTTTGTAAATAACTCTAAATTGAAGTCGGTTAAATTGATTAAAATTAAGAATTTAAACTACAACTGAAGATGAGAATTTAAACTACAACATACATACCAATTATTTTAAAATTCATCATAATTATATACTAATTCAAAGTTCTATGAATTGGTATTTTAATAGAATTTTGTTAATTTCCTTTTATACTCAACGTTTATAATTTATCTTATGTTAGCGTGTTTGATTCACCCAAAGACGTCGTTATCTTTATGTTAATTGGGCCTCCGTTTTGCAAACATCATCAACAGCACCTCTTCCTACTTACCACTCCTCCTATAAAACAAACACGACGTCTCAGCCATACAACCTTGAGATAAGAATGTTACGTTGTTGGTTAGTTAATTGGAGTTGGAATTTTGTTTGTTATTTGAGTATTACAAACATCGAATGAGAAATATGACGCTCGAATGCTTAAGATGACATCTGCTTGGTAGCTTTAGAGTTTGTGAAGATGATTTTGTCCTTCAAGGGAATCGAACTGCGACCAACTGCATGCAGTCAAGCATTGCGATGGTGTTCATTCAAAAAGATCAACTTTAATATTTAATATTAGCTGTTTTAATATTTGTTATTTGTCATTTGGTAAATAACTTATAGGTTTTTAAGAATAAATACAGGATAATGATAAATGGGTCGCTCGATATTTAAATAAAAAAAAAAAAAATTTCATTCATTATCCATTTTTATGATAATAACTCTGCTTGTCCTTGACCTGTGGTAGAGTATTAACTTCTGGTCCCAGAGGCCAGGGGTTCATATCCCGTGCCAGGCGAAAAATTTATTTCAATTAAATTGAATACCAATCAATTGACTGGGTCTAAATGGTCTCAGATGCGGGAAAATACCTTAAACAAAAAAAATGCTTAATTTGTTGAAATTTTATTGTACGTTTTTGCAAAATCTTGGAGAGGTGGAGGAGAAATTAGGATTTTCTTGGGCAAGGATATCAAGGTGGGGGGGAGATAAGTGCGGGTGTTGACGCTGTTAGACTCAACAGTTTCCTATCGTGAATATGAATTCTATGTAGAAGTTTCAGTTATACAATACTTTAATTATACTTCCCATAGGTGGTTTTTTAACACATCACAAAATAAATATTTTCATTTAATACAGTAGTCCAGGGGTTTCCAACCTTTTTTGGTGTGCGGTCCACTTTTTCCGTAAAAAAAAAACCCTGAGGCCCAGTATATGTATATAGCCTATATATACTGTATATAATTTTTATCATTCCTTAGACATCCGCGGCCCACTTCCAATCGTCCCGCGGCCCACAATGGGCCGTTGGGAACCGCTGCAGTAGTCTATTAAAATGTTATTAAAAGAATTTGGTTTTCGGTTTAACTGTAGTTTATTTGTAAAAATTACAAGTTTCAGCCACTTATTCTGTGGCCTTCTTCAGGTACAATCCTGTTAAGATTACAAAGTTATTAAACAGGGACGGATTAATGCAATTTTGTCCTGGGAGGGGGGAGGGCGGTTGGAAGATTCAATTTACAAGAGGGCATCTCTGAGGGATGAAAATTTTTTAAATAATACCTTCAAATATAGTGATTTGGGACTTACTAAAAATTGAGAGTTTAAAAAATGTAAAAATATATATTTTAGACTAACAATTCGTAATTTCTGTAGACTAAGACGAACACCTTAAAACTTTTTCAATTTTTTTTTCTCGGGGAGCGATGGGCTCCCATCCCCTCTCCTTTAATCCGTCTCTGTTATTACATCTGTGACAATCTCATTTGAATTGAATTGCGAGACACATTTGAATTGAAATGAGATTTTCACAGATATAATAACCTTTGTAATCTTAACACTATTGTACCAGAAAAAGGTCACAGAATGAGTGGCCGAAACGTAATCTTTACCAATAAACCACAGTTTAACCGAAAACCAAATTATTTTATTAGGCAAGATCTTCTTCTTCTGTCCTCGCCATTATTAATGCCGCGGTGCGGGGTCGGCGGAATTTTTTTTAGACAAGATATACTATATATTAATTCTATGCTAAATAATAATTAAATAAATGAAATATAAACTGATTGATCCTGCGATTTCTATCTACTCTTTATTCAATTAAAGATAATTCTAGGATTTGTTCTTTAGGTCTGAAATTAGCACTGGGCTTTCTTCTTCTTTTTCGTCTTATTCCCCTCATCTCTCTCCCCCTTCTATAAGAGGACTATAATTGAAAAGCCTTATTTTTTTTTTAATTATAAATTCACATAAAGAGGAAAAAATCTTATATATATAATTCACTAATGTCCGTCTGTCTGTCTGTCTGTCTGTCTGTCTGCCCGTTGTCTGTCTGTCTGTCCGTCTGTCTGTCTGTCACGCTCTATTTAAGCAACTTCCCGTTGGAATTTTTAAATGAAATTTTTTTTGTATAAAGAGGACCTTCTCGGGATTACAGGAAAATTATTTTCATCCCGAAATTGCCATAACTTTTTGAGTTATTAATTTTTAAAGTTACGATTTCTCCCATAGGAAATGTATAGAGAAATATTTAAGTATTCTTTTCATTTGTGTATTCCATGAATGTAAACAAATCTTCAAGCAGGCACTGGTTTGGAATAGTAATGATAATTTTTTGTTTTTTGTTTAATGGAAAGAGGATGCAGCCAAATAATAGAGCCTCTATTCAGTAACGAATACTCTTTACTAGAAACGTTTCGGCTGGGATCAACCCTGCCATCTTCAGCCTTCAAAGAGTATATTAGCTTATAAGCTCAATCTTCATGCTATCACTTGTTGGTATTAAGAAAATATTACATTCATTCGACCTATAATGCAATCAACTTGTATTGTTAAACCATGACAACTCTATTTATATATGAAAAATATAAATATACTCTTTGAAGGCTGAAGATGGCAGGGTTGATCCCAGCCGAAACGTTCCTAATAAAGAGTATTCGTTACTGAATAGAGGCTCTATTATTTGGCTGCATCCTCTTTCCATTAAACATATCAACTACAGCCACGTTCCATTATTCAATCATGATAATTTTTTTTCATAATTAAGAAGAAAGGGCGAGGGTCCGCCGCAGGCGGGCCCGAGCCAGCTGGCGGGGGGTCCAGGGGGCGAAGCCCCGCTGTCTATATGCAAAGGCGGGCGCCACGGGTTCTCATAATTAAGAAAAAGCGAGGGTCCGCCACAGGCGGGCCCGAGCCAGCTGGCGGGGGTCCAGGGAGGCGAAGCCCCCTGTCTATATGCAAAGGCGGGCGCCACGTGTTCTCATAAATAAGAAAAGGCGAGGGTCCGCCGCAGGCGGGCCCGAGCCAGCTGGAGGGGGTCCAGGGGGCGAAGCCCCCGGCTAGGCGCGCGAAGGCGGGCGACGCGGCTAGTAAGTGTAAAAAAATATAATTATATACATGTATAAACAGAGTGGTCATTATCGCTAATTAGGTCATTTCCTGGCTAAAAAAATACTAGATTAATGAGTTTTTAGAGAGAAAATTTAAAAGAAAATTAAATACTTATTTAAGTTTGTGTTTATTTAAATAAAATTAGCATTTTTATGGTCAGGTATTGCGTCAAAGACATTTTAAGATAAAATCCAGATTAAAAACTCTCTTTGGGAGATTAGATTTTATTTTTTATATTTAAAAGAAAAAATTTTATGCTTTAAATGGCAGCTACCAAATTCGAATATGTTATCGGAAATTGATCACCTTTGAGTGAATTTCCTCTTAAAATACTTTATCATAGTAATATATATATATATATATAGTGTATGTGTGTCGGTGTATGTTTGTCTAATCTGAAAAGCATTTTCATTTGCTCTAAGTGCATTAGCTGATAATAGCGACCCTTTGGTTCGGAATGAATACAATTAAAAGCATTAAACTCTTATCAGATGCATATCGTTGGCAAAATAGCTTCCCACTCTCTATGCCAAAATTTCTGATTGGTCTAAAATAATCTTCTATAGAGTTTGGCTTGATTCATTTTAGTAAAATAAAATTGCATTAAAATGTTGCTTGCTTTGAAGGTGATTCGTGTAGCTTCTTTATTTGGAAAAATCTGACCATATTTAGGTTCTTATCCTTGAATCGCGATTAATGTGCGCGTCTCTGGGTGCTAATTTTGGGAGATTCCAGCGACCACAATTTTGAAGCTATCGACCTAAAAAATTTTTTTTTAATTCAAGCTATTTAAAATATCTACAACTTATAGAAGCCCTTTTTTTGATTTTCGAAAAAATAATTTTTTTTTTTAGATTAATCGCATTAAATAAAAGATATTTTAAAAAATTCGCAGAG
>JAKCPI010013292.1:0-10252 GCA_023213315.1 Euborellia annulipes | reverse complement strand
CCATGGGCCTGCCTTATCTGCACTCAATCGGGTCATTCAATATATAAATGCCCACTTTTTCGTTCACTCACCCCCCAACAACGATGGGATAAATTGAAGGGGGTTAAAATCTGCCTTAATTGCTTACATCCCTCACAACACGAAACCGCCCATTGTCCCTCAAAATACTCATGTACCCGGTGCAAATCTAAAAGTCATCATACTTTACTTCACATTGACCGGAGCGCCGAGGAGAGCGCGTCTCCGACAGCTACCTCCTCTTCCCCCCTTCAGCTCTTCACCTCACGTTATCTCACCGGCTGTTTGTCATGTGAATGATAGCACCATCGCACCGGCTACTATCTTAGGGACAGTTATTTTAAACATAGAGGATTCAAAGGGCAATTATCGTCCTATTAGAGGAATAATTGACAGTGGAGCTCACCATTGTTGCATTACCTATTCTTGCCTCCAAGAATTAAACTTATCTAGAGAAAAATGCCCGTTTAAAATCACTGGCATCTCTGCTACACATGTCGCTCCCAGAGGTGTCTGTAATGTCCGAATAAAAGGCAATGATCAAAATCAAAATATAATCGAAACGTTAGCTATTGTTTTTGATTCCATCATTTATGACCTACCTTCTGAATTTATATCTGATGAACTTCCTCCCGAGTTTAAAAATTTAAAACTCGCAGACCCGCATTTTCGTAACCCAGGGAAAATTAGTTTTCTCATCGGGGCAGATATCTTACCTGATATAATGCCCGACTCATGTATCAAATCACAATCTAATTATCCTTCAGCTTTTAAAACAATATTTGGTTATACTTTTATTGGAAATAATAATCATATTAATAATAATAAATTACAATCATCAAATATCTTTTTAACTAAATGTGAATTTGATTTAGAAAAATTTTGGTCACTAGAACAAGTTCCTGAAAACCCTATTAAAAACCCCATCGATGACGAATGTGAAGTCATTTTTCAAAATAAGCACTATCGGGAACCCTCAGGTCGCTATGTGGTCCCACTTATGTTGAAAGAGGTACCAACTACCTTCGAAAACTCTTTAAACATAGCCCGCGCCAGTTTAAAGCGCCTAATCATAAGATTAAATAAAAATCATTCACTTAAATTTAATTATAAAGCCTTTATGGACCAATATCTTAAACTCGGCCATATGTCTTATATCGGACCTCTCAATTTAAACTCACCGGCTCATTTCATCCCTCATCACCCCGTGGTCAAACTAACTGACTCGCAGATGAAAGTCAGGGTAGTCTTTAATTCAGCCGCAAAAACAATTAACGATCACAGTTTAAATTATTATTTACATACTGGTCCAAAACTTCAAAAAAATATATTTGATATCATAACAGTTTTTCGAATTCACCCCTTTGTTTTTACCGCCGATGCTCAACACATGTATCGACAAATTCTTATCAGGCCTGAAGATCGAATATTCCAACACATCTTGTGGTATGACTTCACCACCCAGAGGTGATGGAATATGAACTTAACACCATTGCTTATGGAACCACCTCAGGTCCTTATCTGGCCCTCCGTACCTGTCAACAATTAGCCCAGGACGAGGGCGACGATTATCCTCTTGGACGGGACATCCTTTTAAATCACACTTATATCGATGATTGTGCTGCTGGCTTTTCATCCCTTGAAGGGGCTTTAGAAGCCCAATCACAATTTATCACCCTTCTAAGTAAAGGAGGATTTCGATTGCATAAATGGGCTGCTAATCATCCTTCTTTATTAGAAAAAATAGATGTTAACGACCGAGAAAGCTCATGTGATTTTACTAAATCTGGGGCAATTTTAAATTTATTAGGAATCAAATGGCTTCCTCTTGAAGACACATTTACTTTTAAAATTAATATTACTTCTCACCCTACGATCACAAAAATAACTATCTTATCTGATCTAGCCAAGGTCTTTGATCCAGCTGGTTTTATCTCACCAGTTACTTTTTTAAGTAAATCATTGGTTCAAAGTCTTTGGCGTAATAACTATGAATGGGATACTCAACTACCGTTACATATCTCTAGTAAGTGGGAAGCTATTATTCGAGAAATGCCTCTTTTAATGAATATTCAAATTCCCCGTATGATTGCCATTCAGCAGGCTGTAGAGTGTCAACTAATGGGCTTTTCAGATGCGAGTATATCAGGCTACTCCTCTGTTGTTTATCTTCGTTCCATTAACACCGAAGGTGACGTTTCAGTCTCTCTCATAGCCTCAAAGACAAAAGTTTCGCCTATCAAAACTCTATCTATTCCCCGTCTTGAGCTACTTGGAGCACTTCTATTATCTAATCTTATAAATCATGTAATTAATTTATATCAATCTTATATTCATATTACCCAAATTTATACTTTCACCGATTCTTCTGTCACCCTTGCCTGGCTAAAAACTGATCCCTATAATTTAAACTCCTTTGTCGCTCATAGAGTTGTTAAAATATTAGAACTAACATCCCTCGAATGGTGGAATCATATTCCTTCTGAATATAATATGGCAGATATCGCAAGCCGTGGGTGTTTGCCCTCTGAACTTATTTCAAATAATTCATGGTGGCATGGGCCGCTCTGGGCATATGCGCCTTCTTCTGATTGGCCTATATCTACCGACATAGTCATTAAAAATCCTCCTGAATTAAAAAATCCCTCTTAATTTGCCATATAAATCAAACTACCTCATTTAAAGACAATTTTTTAAATAAATTTTCTTCATTTGATCACCTAATTCGAGTAACTGCCCTTATTCTACGCTATTTTCACAATCTTAAAACCAATAAAACCCCTAATCTTAAACGCCTCGGTTCATGTATCACCTCCTTGGAGTTACAAAACGCTGTGTTTTATTGGGCCAGGCATGAGCAAAATCGTTATTTTAATACAAAATCTAAAAACAATCGTCTAACTCTAAAACGACTAAATCTTTTTCATGACTCCGTGGGAGTTTTGAGGGCCGGGGGACGGCTGGTTAATGCCTCTCTTAGCGATATGGCCAAATATCCCATAATACTTCCCAAAGAAAGCCATTTGAGTCGATTAAAAGTCACTCATTTTCATCTTATATCGCTTCATGCTGGTCCTCGCTATATACAATCGTTAATTCTCAGACAATTTTGGATCCTCTCTTTCATTCAAAAAGTCCTATCCAAATGTGTTGTCTACCTACAATCAAAAATTCGTTTTAACTCACCCCAGTTGTTCTGGACTCGTTGGAAAGACCAATATTCACAAGCTCTCCAGCAACAACTTAAGTGGCATCCCCATCGCCCGATGTGGCTTTGGGCGATCTTGTCCTTCTAAAGGACCCCTCATCCCCCACACAGTGGCGGCTCGGTCGGGTTGAGAAAACTCATCCCGGCAATGATGGAGTCACGCGAGTGGTGACTCTTCGCACTCAGCGAGGCATAATTAAACGCCCAGTGGCCAAAATATGTCCACTACCGAAATCTTAATTTGCCTTCCTTTAAAGAAAAACCTATTTTTTTTCTATTTTTTTTTCTTTCCTTCTTATTCATCTATCTGTTTTAATCTTATCCTTAAATCTATTCAAATTTTCTTTTTTTTTTTAATTGTCTATAAATCCTTGCTGAATTGAGCATTGATTGAGATATTTTGACTTTATATAGAGATATGTGTCTAATTATCTCCTATACGTATATCCATATCTAACTTATTTATCTCTTCCTTATCATTATCCCTCATCCTTACTTATTTAAGAATTTAAAAATTCGAGTTCTCGAATGGCCGGGGGATTATGTTAAGGAAATGATGTTCCCCTCCTGTGGAGTGGGAGAGGGGATCGGCGCGCGCCGCATGGGACGTGCGCCCGTGTCTTTGAAATTATCATTTTTCTAAATTTGAACTAGAAGATTTTTGACACCCACACCTAGAGTATCTTTTTGGAAAACGACATCCCGGGGCTGGCGGCGACCACCACCAAAGGTAGGGGAAATACATCACTCTAATTCTTAACAATCTAGATGCCTTTTTAAAAAGTATATCACTTAAATTTTATGTTAATTGTTTGAAGTACACTTTGATGATGTAATTCATTTTTTTTTTTTTTTTTTTTTTTATTAATTTAATTAATTTTTTATTAATTTAATGAATATAATAAAAATAGAAAATAATTTTATTGTTTTTTTTTTTTTTTTTTTTTTTTTTTATTTCTGTCTTTAATTGTTTCGGAGAAAAATGGGTCGCCTACATGGAGAGACAACTGCCTATCTCTCTCTTTCTTTATTTTAAACTTTTTAGTCAATAAATTATCAATTGTCATAAAAAATGACCCTTAAATATCAAATTTCACACCAACCAAACGGCTTAAATAAGAACACCTGCCCCCAAATAGATATATTTACAAATAACGAGTATCGTTTAAAGCCTTAAATGGCCTAAGTTGCCGAAAAGAACTGTGTGTACGTGTGTGTGAAGGAGAAAAAAAAGCATTTACAAATAATGAAAATTTTTATATAATTAAATCTTGTTCGATAAATTGATGTTTTTTGGCTGTGGACATTTATTCAGGATTCGCAGGGACTTTGCAACCAAGAGATTAAATAAAAAATTTTTATTTAATTTTTATTTGCCGACATTTCGGTCGCCAAAACCTTCATCAGGGCAAATATTGTCAATTATACACGATTATTAATTATAATTGACAATATTTGCCCCTGATGAAGGTCGTGATTGGCGACGACCGAAACGTCGGCAAATAAAAATTAAATAAAAGATTTTTTACTTTCTCTTACCTATGTATATATGTAATATATATATAGAGAGAAAGTATTGCGATCATGTCAAAAATTCGATGTCGAGATTTTGATGGATATACATGTTTTGAGGTCCCCTGAGTCCAAAAAAGTGGGTCCCGCAAATTGGTCTGTGTGTGTGTGTGTGTGTGTGTGTGTGTGTGTGTGTCTGTGTGTGTGGAACCATTTTTTTAGCATGAAGGAGTTGAGCTAGCGGATTGAAATTTTATATTTAACTTAGGTACCTTTGAAGAATCTCAAAATAAGCTTTTGAACAAAATCGGCCAAAAAGTACTAGTACTTTACTGATGTACTTTTTCAGTTTTTTTTCGATTTTCTCAAAATTCCCTCCAAGGATTTTTTTAAAATTCATAAATCAACTATTTTTTAGATGCTCTTTAAAATGTATATTCTCATTTTGCCGTTGAAATCTTCTGAAGACCACTTTACTCTTGTTCTTCATAGGAAAGATAGAACTGGTTGCCATGGTAACCGAATTTAAATCTTTTTCTTTTTATTAGATTAAAAATCAATTATTATTTAAATTCCCATTTATTTTTAATTTATTTGTGTCTTTAATTGTTTCAAAGAAAACATATATGTCTCTCTCTCACTTGCAAACTCTTTTTAAATTCCCTTTCCACCTTATCTTCGCAAGGAACAATGTTAATTTCCTATAGGGATTTGTATGTTAATTTCGATTCAAAAGGGGGTCGGTCCCTTTGGAACTTTTTTAGGCATTTAAAATTTTTTTTCCAATTCTTATGAAATTTTGTATTTATTTACGAATCTATATTGTGTATAAAATGTCCAAATATGAGATTAAAATTTTGAAAAATAACCATAGTTTATTTGAAGCAGTCAACATTTAAAATGCAAGTTTGAAACTAAGGTGCTATCGGAAACTAAATATATCTCGACACAAAAAATCTGGTGTGACCAGCACGGTGCGCAACTTTCTCTTACCGAAGGGTAAGAGAAAGTTGTGTGCTGTGCGCCAGTCACACCAGATTTTTTTATTTAATCTCCTGGTTACAAAGTCCCTGCGAATCCTGATTAAATCTTGATTTTTTTTTTTTAGTATATTTTATTTTAGAAAAAAAAATTATATTCTGAAGAACGACAAAGACAACAATTTCTAATAATTACCTATTATTTTTATCTAATAATTAGATATTAATTAAATAATAATAATAATAATTAATAATTATTATAAACGTCTAACAACAAACCAACAAAATTAAAATATATCTATTAATTTGAATCAAGGGCAGATACAAGGGGGGGGGGGGGGGGTAAAGGGGGTAATTACCCCCCCCGAGATTTGAAAAAATACCTTTATTTCCGCAAAAAATTTATTTTTTACGTAAAATTTAAAAAAATTAATACTTAAACATTTGATTTGTATTTATATTCTCACGAAAATACCAGGTTCCACAAAAGAGTGAAATTTTCCGCGACGATTTAGACGGACGGGAATAATTTTTGGTTCCGCAAACGGCACATGAAAAAATTTTTGGTTCCGCGGGTGAAAAAATTTTCGCTCTCTAAAAAAAAAAGGTAAAATATTTTTACGGGCGGGAAAAACTTTTGATTGGCTCCGCGAAAAACAAAATTTTTCGTAGAAAAATTTTTGAGAACAGCCCCCCCCCCCCCCAACCCGAAAAAAATTTCTATATACGCCCCTGGTGCTGTGCGACGAGTCACACCAGATTACCCCCCCCCCGAGAAACACCTCTGGATCCGCCCTTGATATGAATATCAATCAAACAAATTTTGAATTGTGGAGTATTAAAAAAAAAATCTGGTGTGACTGGCGCACAGCACACAACTTTCTCTTACCTTCGGTAATCGAAAGTTGTGCACTGTGCTTGTCACACCAGATTTTTGTCGACATATATTTAGTTCCCGACAGTAGGGAATATTTGAATTCAGATGTAAAATTTATAAGTATGGGAAAATATTTATATTTTGTTACCATGGCAACCATTTCTCCTATCTTTCCTATGAAGCACAAGAGTAAAGTGTGCTTCAAACAATTTTGTGGGCAAAACGAGAATATACATTTGAAAGAGCATCTAAAAAATAATTGATTTTTTGAATTTTAATCAAAATCGTTAGAGCGAATTTTGAGAAAATCGAAAAAAACTGAAAAAGTACATCAGTAAAGTACTAGTACTCTTTGGCCGATTTTGATTAAAAGCTTATTTTTCCGGTCCCGGGGGGTGTTTAACTTAAATATAAAATTTCAGCCTCATAGCTCAATTCCTTCATGCTTAAAATTTGACACACACCCCCACCACCCACCCACCCACACACACACAGACAGACCATGTCGCGAAAACCACTTTTTTGGATTCAGGGGACCTCAAAACGTGAAGATCCATCAAAATCTCGACATCGAATTTTTGACATGAATCCAATACTTTCTCTCTATATATATATTACATATATACATAGGTAAGAAAGTAAAAACAAAGAACGACACTTGGATATCTCTCCGAGGAGAGCGCACCAAGCGTAGAGAATTGGAACTAGTTAGTTGTATGATTTGATTCTCTTATCCTAGTGACAATCAAGTGGACAAATAAAAAATCTATTAATAGAAGGTTGGTTAATATCATTTAATGCATTTATATAGGGCTAATAAAAAAAAAAAAATAATAAGAAAAAGATTTATCTAATATACAATAAAATTACATGGTAGAAAATGTTTAATATTTGAGGATACACAATTCTACAAGAGAATAGAGAGAGTGGGACTTAATTAAACTAAATACCTTTAAATAATTAATCCTGGGTCAACCCATTGGGAGTCTAGGACGAAGAAGATGACGATCATTAATCCTAATCCATAATCCAAGAGCACTAATTAAAACACTGATTATCACAAAATAAAAAAGTAAACTTTTTTTTTTTTTAATAAAAACGCGAAAGAGTTGTATTAGCACCGCGAGGCAAAAGCCTACTGACGCGTCTAGAGAAAGTAAAAAGGAGGGGTGAAAGAGGGCGGAGGAGGAGGGGGGGAGGGAGGGAGGGGGAGGGAGTAGAGGGGATAGCGGGGAGAAATGAAACCTGGTGTACACGGCACACAACTTTATTTTAATTTCAATAAATGAGTGTTGTTTTTCTGTGCTTATCACACCGGATTTATTGTGTCAACATTAGCGGTAATATATTGGAATTAAAAATAAAAATATATATAAATATAGAAAAATAATTATATTTTGTTACAATGATTTCTCTTATCTTTCCTATAAAGTACAAGAGTAAAATGTGCAACAAACAATTTTGATGACAAAATGAGAATATACATTTAAAGAACATCTAAAAAATTAATTAACTAAAAATTAATATTTATATTTTGTTACCATGGCAACCATTTCTGCGTATCTCTATGCATTAGAAAAAAAAAAAACCTATATAGGCGGACGGGGGGGGGGGGGTTGGCTTGCTTGCCTCTAAAATCAAAAAAGTTATGGGTCGGGCCCCAGGCGGTGTGATATTTTTTTTAAAGAAATCTGGAGAATAGAAGATTTATTTAAAAAAGATTGGTCCCTCATATAATATATTTCTTAAAAAATAATGGTTGTCATAATTTTAAAAAACGGGAGGAGCCGAAAAAAAAGTGGGGTGGTGGGGGGGGGGGGGGGGGGGGTGGAGGAAAAAGGGGGGATGTTTAAAAAAAAAAAAAAAAAAAAAAATATATATGAATTATATAGAGAAAGTATTGCATGCTCAGGGTCCCGCGATAACCGTTATATTAATAATTATATATATATTTGGGGGTCCAGGCATTTCTATTTAAGCCATTTGGTATCCAAATGCCTTAAATAAAATCATCGGACTGCCTGGGATCCGAACCCGCGACGTTCGGTATAGAAGGTAGGCACGCTACCATCTACTCCAAGCCCCGTGGGCTTTCAATGGTTTTAATAATACAAGTTATTTTTTTATTAAAATATAATAAGTTATTATTACTCCCATTATCTGTCCTTCGAGGATTCCCTCTTTCTCATGTAACCACTATGGATACAAATATAAATCCTGGGACCGCCTTTTAATTTATTTTTGTCGGCCCCGGGCTTGGCGTAGTTGTTAGCGCCCCTGCTTTGTGTACCAAGGATCGGGGGTTCGGCAATCCGATGATTTTATTTAAGCCATTTGGATACCAAATATATATAATTATTAATATAACGGTTATCGTCAGTCTTAAATGGCCTAACTTGCCGAGAAGACTGTGTGAATGTGTGTGTGTGAGTGTGAGTGTGAATGAGAAAAAAAAGAAATTCTAATATATCGGTGGAAACTAAATATATGTCGACACAAAAAAATCTAGTGGGACAAGCACAGAATACAACTTTCGATTACCGAAGCTAAGAGAAAGTTGTGTGCTATCCGCCAGTCACACCAGATTTTTTATTTAGGAAATAAAAAAAAAACACTCCTTTAGCTCTTTAGCAGTCAAGTTCAAAATACCCTCTACTAGTTCGTAGTTGGATTAAAGAGTAGGACAAAATGACGGCTTAAAAAAAAAAAAATCTCCAAGTGGTTATAAAATTCTGCTTTTATTTTCTCTATTAAATTAATATTAATAAAAAAGGGAATGTTTGTTTAAGAGGAGGGAAATAACATCATTTGGTTGACGTTTTTTTGAGATAAAAGGGCAAAAAAATTCAGAGAGATATTTGAATGAAAGTTCTTTTTTTTTTTTGTTTTATACTCACAAGTACTGTACATGAAAAGCAAATTCGCTGGGAGAGCAGAGGTAATACGTAGATGAAAAGGATTTTTACCTAAAACACAGGGAAAAAAAAAACAGAATTAATGAAATGTGATTAAAGGAAATAAACGTTTGGGGTGATTTGTCAGTCAGAGGTGACCAAGAACAAGAACAACGTAAAGATCTATTCTCTAAGCAAAAATGTTAACTGTTAACAACTGAAAACAGCGTTAATTCATTTTAACACCTCCTTGCTATTCTGTAAGCAAAAACTTGCTCGATGTTTCTGACGCCAATCGCGTCCTTCCTCGGGACCATAGATTGTTAAAAAGCACACATAAAGTACAGAGAGCTTTTCTTTGTCAATATTGTCCAAATATTTTATATATGCCACAACAAAATCTATGTGTGCTTTTATAACAATCTTTGGTCCCGAAGAAGGACCCCGCGATTGGCGTCCGAAACTGTCGACCAAAAGAAAGTAAAATAGTTTTTTATTCTCCTGGCTGCAAATCTACCTCTCCTTAAGATTGAATAACAGCCATTTTACACTTTTACTTTCTCGTATAGAGAAAAAATTCGACTTCGAGATTTTGATGTTTCTCCACGTTTTAGACCTCCCTGAGTCCAAAAATATCATTTTGGGCATTATGTCGGGTGTGTGTGTGTGTGTGTGTGTGTGAACACAATTGCTTAAAAACGAAAGCAGCTAGATAGATGAAATTTGGTATATGCTCTTTACACTAAAATTGCAGATTTCTATC
>JAKCPI010013291.1:0-18827 GCA_023213315.1 Euborellia annulipes | reverse complement strand
AATTTCTCCAGAGTTAAATAAGAACATAAGATGAGCAAAAAGTAGACTATAATTTTTTGATTAAAAAATATTAAATCAAAAGGTATTTTCACAAAATTGAAATTAAACACAAGACAATGACAAGAGTCACAATTTTCTAAACAAATATTTTAAAACTCAGTAGTAATAAATGAAGATTTTTGTCTCCAGCCATGAACCTAACAATCAGTTGAAGATTTATTCTCAAAAAATCCAATTGAAACTTTTTTTCGGATCGTAGGCATTTAACTAAAAAAAATATATTTAATAATTATATGAAAAATATACAAATATAAACCATAAAAAACCCACCCTGCCCACACCTCTAGCTCTAACGACAGTAGCGCACTCTCGTAGCGTAGTAAAGAAATTTGGTGTGAGTCGGGTGGTGACGTCACGGCTTGTGATGCGACATGGGCGAAAAAATTTGAGGCGATGGAATAACAGTTTCACTTTTAAAAAAATAAATAAATAAATTGATGTATACTTGATTTGGAAATGAGAGATTCATGATCATTGAATAAGTGCAATAATATTCATTATACGTATGGAAATAATTCGAATTGTAGGGCCTATAGTTGCAATATTTCATTGAGAAATTGTATTCTTAATAATAAATGTCTTGATGAAGGTCGTGATTGGCAACCGAAACATTGACAAACAAAGTAAATGCAGAATTTTATTTAACTTCCTGACTGCTGGATCTCCCATTTCATAATTTGAAAATATAAATTCCTCATAATATCAATATTTCCATTCATCTGGAAAAAATAAATTCTCCTTAAGAGCAAAGCATAATTTTCATTTATACTTTTTTTTTTTAGAAATCAGGATAAGTGATAAAGATCAAAGGTTTTTTTTTTTAATGGAATTAACGAAACTTTAATCCCTGACCTCCGGTCTCTAAATAGGCATTATAGTGAAGGCTTGATAACTAGTTGAAATAAATGTACTCCCTTGATTGGGAGCATAATAAAATAATCTTATCATCGTATCATGATCATTGCATTGCTCTTGTAGCAGAAAGAAACATTTAATAAGAAAAAAAAAACTATCGTTAATCAAGTTGGAAATAAATTCCACTTTTATCTTTATTTCTTATGGGCGCAGGCATCAAATTTTTTATACTCTTTATCTTTCTTTCGTTCGTTACTAAGAACATAAGCTGGGTGAAAAGAGAAAAAATGTTATTTACTTGCTGCCCTTCTATTAAAGCAGCCAACTTTCTCACAATATTCACTTGGTTATTTATTTGTTTATCTATCATTAAAGAAGAAGGAGTTGAGAAAGAAAAATTTATCAAGGACCAACCGAAGTTGTACTTCATTTGTCTTTCTAATTTTCTTATCATCGGTGTTATATGATAGAGCGCGTATTCAAAAATAAAGAGAAAATAAAAGATGAGTGCAGATGTTTCATTTATTAACAGCACACTTAGTTAATGTTCAAAAAGACATAAAAATAGCGTATGTAGTAAATTCTCAAAAATATTTATGTAGTGAGAGAGTAAAATGGACTAGCTGTCACAGGTGTAAAAATAAAAATCTCTACGTTTCGAGCCCTTGTTGAGGACTTCTTCAGGATCAATCAACCTAAATTTCATTAAAAAAATATTTTTTATAAAAAGAATAAATATAGCCTAAAATTACATACAATAAAATTTTATATAACTCTCTGAATATTTCACTTTCAATTTTTTTTTTTTTTTTTAAGCCTCACAGTTTGGAAAACGCTGATATAGACTTTTAACGATACTTAATATTGTAATCTTTACGATATATAATATAAGCACATTTATTTACCAGGTATACTATTTGGCATCCAAATGATTTAAATAAATTCAACGAACTGACTGGGATCCGAACCCAGGTCCCTTGGATTGAATATTATCATTATTGACATTTGTCAAAAGTCCTCGGCCATAGGGAGGAGGAGGGGGTGACTTTTAATGTTAATAAAAAGGTTAGGCTATATTTATATAGGTAGCTTTAGTATTTATATAAAAAATTGATTGATTGTACATAGATCCTGAAGATGGCCTAGACTTACACTCGAAATGCTGACAAATATTAGCTGAAATTCCATTCTTCTATCTCTCTCTCTACATATTCAATTCAGTCACCAAAAACCAAGTGGCCCCTAAATTTAAATTCCAGAAAGTATTTAATATAACGTTTAGGTTTATCCTTTTGCCTTCTTAAGGTACAATTTAGAAACAATCACATCTGGAATACACCTAAAGAAGGTCAGCCTAAACTTTGAATTAAATACTAATTGGTGAAGGAAGATATGGGAATTTGGCCCGGAGGGAGGGGGGGGGGGGTGTTCCTTTAAAAATAAGCAACTGTTAAAGCTTAAAATATTATTTCTTTGAAAAACTATGCAAACGAAAATAAAAATGGTCTTCAACTAATTATTAATGCTTCTAATTTGATGAAAGGTGAAGTTATAAGTTATTATTAATATAGTTATTAAAAAATAATTATCTTAATTTTTCTTTTCTGGTCAATTATAAGAATTATTCTTCATCATTTATTTTTTTAATAATTAGACAAATTTTATAACGTATAATTTGAACAACTAAAAGAAGTAACGACAACACAATTAAACATTTAAGATCGAACCCAGCTATTAAAATATATAGGAGACAGAAATATTTCTATAATTCAAAGTTTTTATTTTAGATATTTAAGAGGTTTTTTAGGCCCTGCCTTTATTTATTCAAAATTATTTGGTAATCAATAAATAAGTATCTTCGGCATTTTGGGCCTATAGGCGGCTTTAAACGTGAAATATTTATATTTTTATATTTTATCACGATAATTAGGCGTATACGAGTCGTTTTTTCGTTCACAAGAATAAAGATATAAGGTTCTAGAACTATTTTTCATGCTCAAATATCAGTTTTGCACCATTTTCAGAAATATAGAGAAAAATAAATGTTAGTAAAAAATGTGCTCTAAAACGGCTCTTATTTTTTTTTTTTAAGACGTCGCGACGCCTCTTAAAAATCCCCCCTAAATACAAAAAAACATATATTTACGATATTCTATAGTTCTTTGGCTTTCCAAAAATCATTTATTCGTGAAAATCTGTGATTATTAACGAAATTATTAACTATCTGCTTATTTTTAAAAGGTGTCTCCTTAAAAAAAACCTTGAAAATTCAAAATAAAAGCCATTTTAGAGCACATTTTCTATTAAAATTTATTTCTCTCTGTATCTCTAAAACTGTGACTGATGGAAAAATTCAAACTAAATTCAGTATAAAAAAATGTACTAGATTCACTAATCAGATTTATTGTGAAGAAAACCTTCCTGACCAGTGTTATCCAAGCAAATTTATTTATACCAACTGGTATGGTCAAATGATTTAAGAAATTTTCCTTCCACACCCCTCGGTTTTTAAGGTTAAACAAAGCCAATAGTTTTTACCTCTCGACCCCGAGTGGAAGAATTTACTTGATAATTAATTTCATTAATTCGTTTCAAACAAATGTTAGGCTCAGCGTTAATATTTTAAGTGTTTCTAAAAATATTTTTGTTTGTTACTTACATAATTCGAGAGGCTTAGAAGTATTTTGAAACAAAACTCACCTGTAACAAAGAGAAAAAAAAATTAATTGATTAAATAATAAGACAATGTGGAGGAAGGAAGGTTCTAATAAAGTTTATAAGACTTCCTTTCTGCCCGACTTATTTTAATATTCCTTGTCGAAGTTTCGGCGACTAAATCTCACCCATCTTCAGGACAAAAGTGTTAATTCTTAGCTCTCGCCCTCTTCAGTTGTACTATATAATACTAATTAGTATATTTTAACAAATATTAACATTCTATTTCTCTAACAACTGAAGAAGGCAGAACTTTATTAAGATTTAAACTTTCGACCGTTGGTTCTCGTTGAAACATTTTGTAAATTAAAATTAAATATACAAATTAAACACTAGGTTATTTGTTTCAAAGTGTTTAATTTGTATATTTAATCAGAACTTTATATTTTTTAAAACTTTTGTCCTGAAGATGGGCGACGTTTAGTTCCCGAAACGTCGACACTGAATATTAAAATAATTCGGGCCGAAAGGAAACCCGAATAAAATTTTTTCAGCAATTTTATCTTGTCCATTTATTTGATCAATGGCGTAGTATTCTAATTGAAATTAGATTGAAACTATTTAGCAGATTTTGCAGATTGTCGTCCAACAGGGGAATTTGGGACAAATGCAAAACGAATGGCGGCTGGCAGCAGCTGTCTGAGCACCTGGCATATTTATTTATTCCCACAAAGAAAGAAGGCAAGGCATGGTTCGGCAGTCACCCTTAAGACCGCCTTCCCGTTTCCGTAAAGCCCTGTGACCTTTTCCGCTCAAGAAACTTGGTTTCCTTTCCTTTATGGAGTGAACTTTTCATATTCAACTTTGTATTAAGCGAAATATCTTTCCCAGTACTCTCAACATAGAAATGTTAATTTACTTTTCCAGGTGATTCACTAAGTTTGTAGTCTATTAGAAGCAAAATATTCCAAATTTTCATTCTTTATGTGAACACACCATTAATTATTCGATTATTTCAAATAGGTTAGTTCAGATAGAGACATGATTTGCTTGTTTTTGAAAAACTGATGTGACTGCTTGCACAGCACACAACTTTCTCTTATCTTATTCAAAAGTTGTGTTCTGTGCTTATCACACCAGATCTTTCGTGTCGACATATATTTAGTTCTTGACAGTACGTTACATTCGAATTCAAGATGTAAAATATATTCTGGCAACCATTTCTGATATTTTTCCTATGAAGTACAAGAGTAAAGTGTGCTTCAAAATATTCCATGAGAATATACATTTTAAAGCGAATCTAAAAAATAATTGATTTATGAATTTTAACCAGTGAATTTTCAGTAAATTGACTGAAAAGTACATCAGAAAAGTACTAGTACTTTTTTGCCGTTTTTGTCCTAAAGTTTATTTTCACGCCTTAGGGGGGTGCCTAACTTAAATATAAAATTTCAACCTCCCAGCTCAATTCCTTCAAGCTTTAAATTGAACACATACACACAGACAGACCATGTCGCGAAAACCACTTTTTTGGATTCAGGGGACCTCAAAACGTGTATATCCATCAAAATCTCGACATCGAATTTTTGACATGAATCCAATACTTTCTTTCTATATATATATATATGGTAGGAGAAAGTAAAAATGAACGCCAATGTCATCTGTATGTGAATTTCTGCATGACCTTATAACCCAGAAGTAGTGCAATATTTTCAATTTTCAAAATTATTTTTTAGAGACGGTTCATTCATTAAAATATCCCCGTCCTAAATTGATGCATTCCTTTTCAAAATTAGCAGGAAAAATTATTTGATGTTAATTTATTTGTTTATTTCTTGTTTTAAAGTGGTACAAAACATAAATAAAGATTTACACTCGTTAAAATGTGTTTTTATTTTTTTCCGCTGAGTGGGCAGACTACAAGTTCTCAAATTAAATACGCATTTTATTTTACAAAATAAAAATGTACTTTCCTCTAAAATAAAATATATAAAAGTTACTCTTCATTTCAGACCTGTTAATGGGAAAGTCATATTTTTCATGTTTAAAGTGAAATTGTATAAATTGCCAAAGGTCAAAAGATTATTACAAAAAATAAATAAATAAATAAATACCACGGCACTTTATATATTTATTTTACTAAAAGTACTTGTAACTAATCAAAGAGTATGTTAAAAATGCAATATTTCAAAGAGAATAAAAAGATTCATAAATTATTTATTTAATATTCCATAAATAAATATTTTCAAGGAAAAAAGAATGTAGGACATGTGACTAAAATAAGTACAGTAGTAGAGATTTCCCAAAAGATATTTAAAAAGTACAAGCTCACTTATTTAAATTTGTTTTGAAATTTTAATCCTTAAATGATCAATCAATCAATGAATGGAATTCCTTCGAATTGATTTGATTTTGCCAAGTTATTGCAAAAAAATAAAATACTTAAATCCACAATCACGATTTATAGAGAAATTGAATTTATTTTGTGTTGTTTTGTTGTTAATTTAGCAGAAAGAGAGATTTTTCACGATTTCAGTCCAAGTAGCGAGTTCGAAGGAGGCGGAGATTTGAAATTAAACTTCTGAGGAAGTAATTAATATGCAAAAGATGATGATGATGGCCATCACCTTCATCAGTATGTTTATCTGATGATATGAATCTGTAAAAGGAATGGAGGGGGGGGGGGGAAGTAATTATGGCCGTTTTTCCGCGCGTGGCCCGTCGATCCCGGACTATCATTAGGTCCCAAGTGGGGATCAGTCAGAAGCGGCACTCTTGCGCAATTACAGACCTTCCTCCTCGGACTTTATGTGTATGTTTAAGAAGATTAGATCGTACATACCCGAGAGTAATTGTGAGTCAAGTTGCAAATTTTGGAGTTAGCCGCTTTAACATTTAAATTTTTTGTTCTCTACCTACGTCATCATTACGTTCAAGTCATTTGATTTCGGCAAATTTTATGTAATTTGAGGTCATTTAGTCCGTCTCTATTTATTTATTTTTTTAATTGATAGCCAAATAATTTGAGCACTTGGGATGGGAAGCGAACACCTCACCTCTAGCACAAAAGGCGAGATTTCTACCTCAAATATTTTTTTTTTAAATATTACCAGGTGTACCAGTTAATAGTGATCAATTTTTTTCTTGAAAAACACGAAAATTCAGGGAGAATAATAAAATTTGCTTTATTCTATCGGCCATCGCTTTTTAAACAAGCTTTCGGCCAAATTGTGGATTCCCTGCCAAAGAACTGTTCCTTTTTTCCGTCGAGCCATTTCTTGGACCTCTTCAAAATTACTGAAGTCGCTGCTCAGAGATAGGGAGTCCCATCGAGGAGAACAAATGGTAATCCGAAGGAACCAAGTTTGGAGAGTACGGCGGGTGGGGTAGGATGTTCTATCCAAGTGATGCATTGTTATCCATGACAACTTTAGGGGGGTAATTAACCCCCTTACCCCCCTGTATCCGCCTTTGTGCGCACACTAGTTAGTCGAAATGTCATTGGCCGTTTTGAAAGATACTGTACACAATAAAAAAATGACATTAAAAAAGTTATGGATAACTAGCAAGAAACTGTTCTCGAAGAAATTGATCATTATTAACCGGCACACCTTGTAATAACTAATTAAAAAAAAAACTTCTGAATACATAATTATGTCTGCTCTTCCAGTTATCAACTTAAAATAATCTGAAGAGCATCCCCATCATACATCTATTAACTTTTTTTTCTATTCATTGAAACTAAAGTGTCAATGCTCCATGCAAATGGAAATAAGTTAATCATAAAATATATTAACACTTTGGCTATTTAAAGATCTTAGAATAATCTTTCCTCTTATAAATAGAAATTCCTAACAGTTCTTTCTTCCCACATTTATTAAAATTTGCTACATGTTTTACATCTGTATACTGAGTGCAGTACTAAAAATTTTCAATTTACAGTGCAAAGATAATGAATGACACGAGAAGTTATAAAATTTATTATGTTTTAAACATAATCATTTATTTATATGCATGAGATCCACTTTCATTTTCTGAATAATTTTAAATTTCATTATTATAAAATGGAGTTTTATTTTTTATAATCGTTTAATTTAATTTATTCATTTAGGGAAAATATTTATGTGAATACTTTTCGAGTAGTTATTTTCTAGATTTCAACAACTTTAATGTAATTACAGAGACTAAAATTCTCATCGTTATTATTATTATGAAGAAAGAAAAAGAATTTTGTGACAGATCTATTGCAAATTATCGAGAGTGACCCAGAATGCATGTCGCATGAAGAGATAATTAAAGAAAGGGAAAAAAACCTCGGAAGATAATGACATTGAGAAGGTTATTAATTTCACTTTCGCTAAGGATTGTCCAAAAAAAAGAAAAAAAAAAAGAAATATTCAAAGATTGGAGGAAAGTGAACAGGCACTATTTTTAAGATCTGCAATTTTATGTTTACATCCAACTACTCTATAATTATTTCATTTAGCAAGTTCTCTTTAAAATTAGCATTAGCATTTCAAAGTGTTGTTTATCTTCTTTTTACTGATTCTTCTAAGAATAGAATTGTAATTGGAATTTTTCAAATTTTCAAAATATTAAAATTTGAGATGTTTGAAATGCAAGCAGCCAAAAATCAAATAAGTCTGTTTTATTTTGTATCTTCCTCAGGACCTGAATCGACAATTAAGGCATCAAAGCATAGGCAACAATCAAATTTGTTACCTATAAAAAATTTGTATACATGCCAGCTTATATTTTGTGACACTTATTTCGTGAGTATGATATTAAAAAATAGTATGTAGTATGTAGTATGAAGTATGTAGTAAGGATGTGTTTTGTTTTATCTCAAATATGTACGTGTCATTTTTATTTTCTCTTACTCCTTTGGCTGGTTGGAATTAAAAATACGAATTTTTAAGATAAAACAGAGCCCTCGGACCTTGGTATAGTAGCTAGCGTGCTGACCTATTATACTAAGGGTCGCGCGTTCGCATCTCGTTTAATGCGACAATTTATTTCAATTGGATTGGCTACCAATCCAGGTAAAATAGAGAGGTCTAAATGGCCTTCGATGCCGAAAAAGACCTTAAATGAAATTAAAAAAAAAAATACATCAGTACATTACTAGTACTTTTTGGCTGATTTTGTTTAAAAGATTAATTACACGCTCCAGGAGGAGGTGCTTAACTTAAATATATAATTTCAACCTCCTAGCGATTCCTTCAGGCTTTAAATTGAACACAGACAGGCAGACATGTTGCTAAAACCACTTTTTTAGATTCAGGGGACCTCAAAACGTGAAGATCCATCACTTTCTCTCTATACCGTATATATTCATATATAGGTAAGAGAGAAAGTAATAAAATAAAACAGCAAAATTGTAAAACCAAATGGTTTTAAAAAAAATTGTAAAAAATTTGAGATGCCCTATGGCTAACAAGAACAAAATAAAACAAAATAAAAAAAAAAAAGCAAAAAAAAAAAATCTATAAATTAATATATTGATATATCGAGCAAGTATTGCATTCATATCAAAAATTCGATTCCAAGATTTTTTTACATGTCGATTCAGGTCCTGAGAATGACGTCCGAAACGTCGACGAATAAAAACTAAATAGAACAGATTTTTATTTCATTGGTATATCAAACATCTCAATTTTTAAAATAAAACAAACAAAAAAAATCTATTCCAAAATATTGAAATATTCAACTGGCTGTGATAATTTGAATGAAGGTGAGACGTTTTTTTTTTTTTAAACATTCACACTTTTTCTCATTCACACTCACACTCACACACACATTCACACAGTCTTTTCGGCAACTTAGGCCATATAAGACTTTGACGATAACCGTTGTAATTAATAAATCAATTTGGGGTTCAGGCATTTCTATTTAAGAAGGTGAGACGTTTCTGTCTAATTAATTGAAAAAATATTGACGTATTTTTTAAGTCCCTCGGTATCTGAGGCTGTAAAGGCTTTAAACGATAACTTTAGTATGTATAAGTATTGTTAACCATACATGTAATCTAAGTACATGTATTTATACTAACTGGTATCCTTCATTGTAGAGATTTTTTTGGATACAAATCCATTCAACCAGCCATCTAGGCTCATGTGTTTGTGTGTTTGACCTTCTCTGATAAATAGACGGTAAACTGATGGGCGAATGTTTAGTATAATAATTAAAAAAAAAATTCATTAACTCTTCGTTATTTTTGCAATTTTCTTTGACTTTGATCCTTCAAAGGAACTGGCCGGCTATTAACTAAAACGTTAAATATAAATCGTCCTTCTCAAATGGTTAATTATTTCTATTTATAAACATAAATACAAAATCAATATCCTAAATAAAATAACAGCAAGGTCAATGATCGCTAATTTTCCTCATTAGAACTTTATTAAAGATTGAAATTATTCGCCAATGGGATAAACACTTCTTGAAAGCGTTTAAAATTATTCATGAATAATCTCGATTGGCCTATTAGTTTTCAAATATTTTTCAGCTTAAATAATAATAATTTATTTAATATGCAAAGTTGAACTCAATAATTATTTCGGAATGTGGTTCGTTTCAAGTTAAGATTTGATATTAGATGAAAAAATTTCAAGATTTTTTTTCTGACTAGAAGTAAATTAGTCTGGGCGATATCGGAACATCAAATGATTGCAAATGAGGGTAAACAAAATCAAAACAGGAGATCAAGCTCCCAAGCAAATGAAACCCGTAAATGATTCGCTCTATATTTAATGGACCATTGTCAGATGACCAGGCTACAATTAATATTCATTGAATATTATTACAAAGGTATATTATTACTACAAATTCACTTGCTGAGAATGCTGAGTGGCAAAAGTCCGAAATTCAAGAAAAGGCGTTTGAAAGTTTTATAAACATATCTATTTAAATACAGTAGTCGCACAACAAATAAATAGGTCAGAATCAATAGCAAAGAATGGAAATATATTTCGCCTCTTTGACACTCAAAAGAGAAGACTTTTTAACAACGTTTCGCAGGCTTAACTCAAAAATTGAATTTTCGGACTTATCTACTTTACCCTCCTGACTCCTTACATCTATCCTGTTTAAACATTTTACTAGGTTTATGAGGGATGAACAATGACTACCCTGGGTTTGAATATATAAATAAGCTAAAAAAAATAAATTTAAATCCAGAGTTATTCAACATTTTATTATTTCTATTCTTCCTTTTACTTCATAATATGAACCTTGCCAAATGGAGAATTAATCCAGGAGCAAATAACCTAGAAGAGCGAGGAATAAGAAGAAGATCATTCCTTTTATATTAATAAATTAATAGATTTGATGTCATCACAGTGACGGAGATATTATAACTCGGGATAAATATGCATTGTAAGAAGAAAAACATGTTTGGTCAATTTATTTACGAAACTGATATGATTTCGTTAATACCAACTTACCAAATCAAATACAAATCATCATTTAATAAAATAATGGTTTTAATTTGATTCGATATAATTAGTAAATATAGAAGATTAATCCTTCATCTGATTTAAAACTCGAAACAAAAAAAAGATAAACAAAATTTGCTACAAGCTGATACACGTTGGTCTTGTATAGCCTATGTAAATATCTATATAAACACTTGCTTTGATGATTGTGTCTAACTTCATGAGAATGATTGTAGATGGCGCTGACGTCGATGCATATAAAATGTAAGTAACGGTCTCTTAGAGATTAGTTCACTTGAGTCGGAGCAAGTGCACAGTACTTGAAAACGAATGCAGAATAGGCAGTCGAAACGTTGTACAGTATTTATATTTTTAATAATTTTTTTTTTTTTTTTTTTTTTTTAAATAAAAAAAAACATTCACACTTTTTTCTCATTCACACTCACACTCACACACACATTCACGCAGTCTTTTCGGCAACTTAGGCCATTTAAGACTTTTGACGATAACCGTTATGAATATATATTATTATTTGGGGTCCAGGCATTCTTATTTAAGCCATTTGGTATCCAAATGCCTTAAATAAAATTATCGGACTACCTGGGGTCCGAACCCGCAACGTTCGGTATAGAAGGTAGGCACGCCACGCTACCGACTACTCCAAGCCCCGTGGGCTATTTTTAATAAATATTTAATACAAAATGTGATATTAAATTAAAAACTCCCATAGTAATATTTTTTACTTTCTCTTACCTATGTATATATGTAATATATATATAGAGAGAAAGTATTGGTTTCATGTCAAAAATTCGATGTCGAGATTTTGATGGATCTTCACGTTTTGAGGTCCCCTGAATCCAAAAAAGTGGTTTTCGCGACATGGTCTGTCTGTGGGTGGGTGGGTGGGTGTGTGGGTCTGTGGGTGGGTGGGTGTGTGTGTGTTCAATTTTAAGCATGAAGGAATTGAGCTACGAGGTTGAAATTTTATATTTAAGTTAAACGCCCCCCGGGACCGGAAAAATAAGCTTTTAATCAAAATCGGCCAAAGATTACTAGTACTTTACTGATGTACTTTTTCAGTTTTTTTCGATTTTCTCAAAATTTGCTCCAACGATTTTTTTTTAAATTCAAAAATCAATTATTTTTTAGATGCTCTTTAAAATGTATATTCTCATTTTGCGATTGAAATCTTCTGAAGACCACTTTACTCTTGTATTTCATAGGGAAGATAGGAGAAATGGTTGCCATGGTAACAAAATATAAATATTTTCCCATACTTATAAATTTTACATCTGAATTCAAATGTTCCGTACTGTCGGGAACTAAATACATGTCGACACAAAAAATCTGGTGTGACAAGCACAGTACACAACTTTCGATTACCGAAGGTAAGAGAAAGTTGTGTGCTGTGCGCCAGTCACACCAGATTTTTTATCTTGTTTTGAAATTTCTCAAATCTTTTTATGAAAGTTTGTTTATTATTTACCAAAGGGAGAGAATTTTTTTTTTTTTTTTAATTTATATATTTTTCAATTTTGTCTAATTTCTCTTGACCTGATGCATTAATAATTGGCCACTCAGCAAAAGGTTCAAAGTTCAACTACGGTATGCTGGCTACCACTATTCCTCTGACACTAAACAACAATTTGCATATTTCAACAAGCGCAAGTGAAAACTTTTCTTATTTAATTGTGACTCTCTTTTCTTCTTCATTCTATCTATCTAATTTATGCCACGATCTTAATTTCATGGCTTCAATAATTAACAAACATTACATATTATTTTGAAATCGAATGAACATAAATTTTCCTTAAAAAATAAATTTAAAAAAATAAAAACTCACTCTATAATTATTAAATCAAAAATTAATTGAAGTGCATGCCAAGATTAATTACAAATTATCTAAGCTCACTCACTTGACGCGCCTCAGAGGAATGAAAAGAGAGAAGGAAAAGCCGTGTCTGATTTTAAATCATCATCTCGAAATCATTTTTATTTTATATTATTAAATGTCAGCTGAATATGACTGACAGTCTTAAACATGATCACTAAATAATAATAAATATCTTGTTAGTAATGGTGAAATTATCATTGAAGAATAAATAAATAATTCATGGATTTCGTAAAAAAAAAATACATATAATAAATTTAATTTAAAATGCATAAATCATCCTTTCTTTGAGGGTGATTGATTTATATTAAGTTTATTTATTATTAACTATTAAAAAGCTATCAAGTGGAAGGACAAATGTAGGTGGGTGATTGCAATTATTAAGTAGATATGTCTACAAACCTACTCAATATATATTTTTAGACTTTTTTCAACAAAGTGATTTCTTCCATGCGAAAATTGGTTTGAATTGCTTTCTGGAAGTTAGGCAACCCAACTGACTAGCATACTCAAAAAGATAGAAGAACATTTGCTCGTCGTTTGCTGGAAGTTAGGCAGCCCAAATGACACATTCAGAGTCTATATGGGGATTTCTGATCGCGGGACCTAAATGCGTTAGGGTAATCTAGTTATAGTTTGGGCTAGAAGAAATCAGTCCTCAGGACGAACTAGTTTGTCCTAAAAAACAGTTTGGCCTCTAGCATATATATATCTGTTAGTTAAAAAGATAAGAGTTGCGAATAAAGTGACAAAAACTTATTATAATTCGTGAAAATAATTAATGAGAAGAGATAACAGTAGATCGTTAAGAAACGCTAACAAAATTCTATCTTAAAATTAAAAAATCTGGTGTGATTAGTCGCCCAGCTCACAACTTTCTCTAACCTTCCATAACAAGTAGGACACCAATGTGCAACACCAGATTTTTTGTGTTAGTTTCAAAATAATTGATTTTTGAATTTTAATCAAAATTTTGAGAAAATCGAACAAAATTGAAAGAGGATTTTCAGAAAAGAGAAAAAAAAAATAACTGAAAAAGTACATCAGTAAAGTACTAGTACTTTTTGGCCAATTTTGTTCAAAAGCATCGTGTCACTCCCCAGGGGGTGCCTAACTTAAACATCAAATTTCAACTTCTTCACTTTTGTTGACTAAGGGGACTTCAAAACATGTATTTCCATCAAAATCTCGACATCGAGCGCGTAGGCGCGCCATTCTCAACTTGGCTCTGGCGGGCGGCGTCTCGGATGTGTTCAGTAGTTTTCAAATGTCCCTTTCTGACTTAAATTTTAAATTTCCCGCTCCACTTCCTGTAACTCTAGCCAATCAGCTTCCTGATCGACACAACGCCGGTAGCGCTTTATATTTAGTAATGATGATAGATATTACATAGGCCCTATATAAGTAAGAGAAAGTAAAAAGGCATTTATTTCTCATATTGTTTATAAATTATATATGTTTGTAGAAAACATCTGAAGCTATTGAGACTCCATAACTATTTAATTTAATTAGAAGTAGTGGATATATTTTAATCGAGCAGGTAAGGAAGAAAACCAATTGGCATTGGGTTATAAAAAGATTGCTGCAATGGGCAAAAAGATAATACTGTAGAAATTGATTTTATTAATTTTTATAAGGGCGATTTTTCTTCGTTAATAAAACTCAGATAAATATTCTATAATCTAGAGCAGTGGTTCCCAACCTGGGGGCGATCGCCCCCAAGGGGGCGATTTGGGTTTTCAGGGGGGCGATAAATAAGCGGGGGCGATTGGGGGGGCGATGAGTATTCAAAGGGAGAAAAATTATTTACTAAAATTTAAAAAAATAAAAATCAAAAAGAAAAATCTCCTATTTAGGATAGAAGAAGACAAAATATTATCATAAAAATAAAATAGTCTGAAGATAATTCCAATCTAGAATTTAAACGTCACTTTTAACTCAAATTCTAAATTTCATTTAAAAAAAATCATTTTTTTGAAATTTTTTTCATGGGAGCCTTCGGGCTCTTTAAGCTCGAATCTTAAAATTTCAATTAAAAAAATCATTTTCTTGAAATTTTTTTAGGGCCCGGGCCCTTTAAGCTCAAATCAAGTTTAGTCTTTTTCACGACTCAGGATAGCTAAAAATGCAGATTTCAGTAGCTAATTTTCAAAAAAATTTCCATATCCCCAGTTCCCCAGGAAATCCTCTGTCCAGATCTGGCCTCGATAAATTAAAACTTTGTAACTCTTTGTTTAGGAAATTTTGAAAAAATTTTATATAACTTTATTTAAATAAATATTGTAAGCTATGAATAACTACACTTGTATTTCAAAAGTTGTGTCAAAAACTGTGTAAAAAATAGTTGGCATGAAGGCCACAATAGCCTTTTATATACTAAAAAAAAAAACTTTTTTTTTTTTTTTGGGGGGGGGGGGGTATTACTAAGTAGTCCCGGGGCCTGTCAAGTCTGTCTGCGGCCCTGTATATAGGCCTACGGTAATAAAATTGCTTAAAATAATAAAACAGCTTTATTATTTACACTTTACTTCAAATTATAATTAGGTATACAATGAAAATGTAAAGGGGGGGGGGGCGATAGGTGTTAGTCAACCTCCAGAAAGGGGCGATGGGTCAAAAAAGGTTGGGAACCACTGATCTAGAGAATAAATTGGGAACAAGATTTACGCATTAATGAAATCTATTGAATAGAGGTGCAAATGGAGGCGCCATTTTCCCTTAACTTGAGCACGAACATTTAGGGTGATGTGTACCAGAACAGCTTTTAATTTTGATGGTGGGCTTCGCGATACTTCCCACCTCGCTACGCCTACGAGCCCCCAAGCGAGTAGATCTACCACAGGCCTTGGACCAACAAAAAGAGCAAGTTCAAGAATTGCAAAGACAACATTTCGCCCTAAAGTTCATCAAACCGAATATGGCTCACTCGAATTACTTAGGACTTTCTTCTTAGATTTCAAACAAAATACCAGTTTTTTTTTTTTCAATTTTTTTTTATGAACTCCTAAAAAGGTTTGAAGCATCTCGTGAGTCACGATGGGCAATCACTTTCAAGATTAGTAAGCATCTCTCTACTAAGTACAGGTCATTGAAGAAATTGAATTAATTAAAATATGTGAATATTGATAAAACAAGAGTAAATATTATTAATCAATGGTTTCCTTTTTATTTTTTTCTCAGCTCGTGTTTGAACACTTCATCTTCCGGATGCTTTGAGAAGATCATTTATGAATATAAGTTTCCGCTTTACTTTCTTTTAAATTTTTTGTTATCTAAATTTCTCTCTTTCAAAGATCACATCTAAAGTCGGATCATGAAAATTCGGGATTATTGAATTTTCATTTGATACATTTTTTCCCGTAATTTTTATACTTAAAATAACCTTCAAATTTTATTTAAGAACAGGCTTTATTTGTTTAAATACGTTTAATATAAACAATACATACAAACAATCAAAGAATACTAGTAATTCATTGACGTACTTTTTACTTTCTCTTACCTATGTATATATGTAAAATATATATAGAGAGAAAGTATTGGATTCATGTCAAAAATTCGATGTCGAGATTTTTGATGGATCTTCACGTTTTGAGGTCCCCTGAATCCAAAAAAGTGATTTTCGCGACATGGTCTGTCTGTGTGTGTGTTCAATTTTAAGCATGAAGGAATTGAGCTATGAGGTTGAAATTTTATATTTAAGTTAAACACCCCCCGGGACCGGAAAAATAAGCTTTAATCAATATCGGCCAAAGAGTACTAGTACTTTACTGATGTACTTTTTCAGTTTTTTTTCGATTTTCTCAAATTTGCTCCAACGATTTTTTTTTTTAAATTCAAAAATCAATTATTTTTTAGATTCTCTTTAAAATGTATATTCTCATTTTGCGATTGAAATCTTCTGAAGACCACTTTACTCTTGTATTTCATAGGGAAGGATAGGAGAAATGGTTGCCATGGTAACAAAATATAAATATTTTCCCATACTTAAAAAATTTTACATCTGAATTCATATGTTCCGTACTGTCGGGAACTAAATATATGTAGACACAAAAAATCTGGTGTGACAAGCACAGTACACAACTTTCGATTACCGAAGGTAAGAGAAAGTTGTGTGCTGTGCGCCAGTCACACCAGATTTTTATTTTTAATTTTCTCAATTATTACTCTCTCTTATCTATGTTCAATACAGGCATATAGGCAGAAAAAGCACTGAATTCATGTTAAAAACATGATGTAGAGATTTTGATGGAAATACACGTTTTGAGGACCTCTGAGTCCAAAAAAGTGGGTCCCGCAAAATAGTCTGTCTGTGTGTATATGAACAAAATATCTTAAGAACCAAGGGAGCTCGGAGGTTGAAATTTTATATTTAGGGTTAGGTACCCTCCTTGGCACTTAAAAAGGAAGCTTTTGAACAAAATCGATCAAAGAGTACTAAAGTACTTTAGTAATGTAATTTTTCCTTTTTTTTTTTCGATTTTCTATTAGCTCTAATGATTTTGAATACTATTGATAAATAAATTATTTTTTAGATGTTCTTTTTTATATTCTCATTTTGCCCTGAAATTGTTTGCAGTACAGTTTACACATGTACAATATTAACCCCCCACCCCTAGAGAATAGAACCGTGAAGTTAGACAACCAGAGTGCTTAGAAAATAAATAAATAAACTTATTTTAGTATTGCAATGGAAATAGTATTTTTAAAACAACAATAGGTTGTCTAACTTCACGGTTCTATTCTCTAGGGCTGGTGGTTAATATTGAAAGTGTCTGTACTTCATAGGAAAGATAGGAGAAATATTGTAGTTGTCATGGTAACAAAATATACTTTTCTAACAATATGTTTATAAATTTTACATTTTGAATTCTCAGATATTGGTGGACACAAAAAAATCTGATGTGAACAAGCAAAGAACAAAACTTTCAATTACCGAAGGTAAGAGAAAGTTAATTTTAATTCCTAATCTTCGTACTTTATTTATTTTATTTTGGAAACGATTTTGTAATGATTTGGAGGTAATGTTACAGACGCCATAGGCGACGTTTTGCAATTCGACGCTTATTTCTCCAGAACTATTCAACTGTTCCTTATGAATTTCGAAGTTATAAATACCATGGTGATCGGGAAATTCCTTTTGAGAGATAATTATTTTTGAATTTGAATTATCTTTGTAGCTTTGAATTAGGCATTGATATAAAAATTTTTCAAGCCAGGACCATTCGTAAAGTGGGGTATATATAATTGCTTCCTGGCAGGTAGGCAACTCAAATGACAAATTCATTTCATTGAATTAAATCAAACTATTTTTGTTAAATTTTCTTCAAATTAAAATGAATGGCCTGTCTAGATAATAAGTGGGGGTATTTAGACGAAAAAAGGTTAACAACCATTGACTTAAACGAACGATCAATTCTGATTTCAAGTTCAAATCTATTAATTTCAAAACATGAAATTATCCCATTTTATCAGTCATGGCTCCCTCCCTCCTCCTTCAGTTTCATGATTGGATTTATACGTGGGTTAATCTCAAAAACAAAATTTTCTTAATGGCCAAGATGATGATAAATATGTAAAAAGCATTTTATGAAGATAGGATAAGACGATGCAATCGCGAGCTATCATTATTCTATATCAAATTGATTGCTCTTGAACATGAGAATTGTTTATAAATTTAGAATTAATTTAACATATGTAAATTTATATATTAAATATACTACATACTTGAGTAAAAAGAAAAAATAATTTTTTTTGAGGTGTTGTTCTTAATTTTGTAAGAAGATTTATTTGTAAAAGGTTAAACAAATTGAGATGAGGTTGTGTAGTTTATTTATTAGAAAATAAATTTGAACAGCCTAGAAAATTAAATAAAAATTTATTCGGTAGCTCTGACCTTCTTCTGGATAGTTGGTTAAACAAGTACTTAATTATTG
>JAKCPI010013290.1:0-10333 GCA_023213315.1 Euborellia annulipes | reverse complement strand
AATAAGTTAATCATAAAATATATTAACACTTTGGCTATTTAAAGATCTTAGAATAATCTTTCCTCATATAAATAGAAATTCCTAACAGTTCTTTCTTCCCATTTATTAAAATTTGCTACATGTTTTACATCTGTATACTGAGTGCAGTACTAAAAATTTTCAATTTACAGTGCAAAGATAATGAATGACACGAGAAGTTATAAAATTTATTATGTTTTAAACATAATCATTTATTTATATGCATGAGATCCACTTTCATTTTCTGAATAATTTTAAATTTCATTATTATAAAACGGAGTTTTATTTTTTTTATAATCGTTTAATTTAATTTATTCATTTAGGGAAAATATTTATGTGAATACTTTTCGAGTAGTTATTTTCTAGATTTCAACAACTTTAATGTAAGTGGAGAGACTAAAATTCTCATCGTTATTATTATTATGAAGAAAGAAAAAGATTTTTGTGACGAATCTATTGCAAATTATCGAGAGTGACCCAGAATGCATGTCGCATGAAGAGATAATTAAAGAAAGGGAAAAAAACACCTCGGAAGATAATGACATTGAGAAAGGTCAGTAATTTCACTTTCGCTAAGGATTGTCAAAAAAGAAAAAAAAATATTCAAAGATTGGAGGAAAGTGAACAGGCACTATTTTTAAGATGTGCAATTTTATGTTTACATCCAACTACTCTATAATTATTTCATTTAGCAAGTTCTCTTTAAAATTAGCATTAGCATTTCAAAGTGTTGTTTATCTTCTTTTTTACTGATTCTTCTAAGAATAGAATTGGAATTGAAATTTTTCAAATTTTCAAAATATTAAAATTTGAGATGTTTGAAATGCAAGCAGCCAAGGATCAAATAAAAGTCTGTTTTATTTTGTTTCTTCTTCAGGACCTGAATCGACAGAAAAAGGCATCAATGAATAGACAACAATCAAATTTTCGACAAAAAAATTTTATTCATGCCAGCGTATATTTTGTGACACTTATTTCGTGAGTATGATATTTAAAAATGTGTATTAAGCATGTGTTTTGTTTTATTTCAAATATGTACGTGTCATTTTTATTTTCTCTTACTCCCTTGGCTGGTTGGATTCCAAATACGAATTTTAAAATAAAACAGAACCCTCGGGTCTTGGTATGGTGGCTAGCGTGCTGGCCTATTATACCAAGGGCGCATTTCGTCTAATGCGACAATTTATTTCAATTGGATTGGCTACCAATTCAGGTGAAATAAATAGAGACGGGGTCTAAATGGCCTTCGCTGCCGAAAAAGACCTTAAATGAAATAAAAAAAAATAATAATAAATACACCAGTAAAGTACTAGTACTTGTTGGCTGATTTTGATCAAAAGCTTATATTCACGCCCTCAGGGGGAGGTGCCTAACTTAAATATAAAATTTCAACCTCCTAGCTCAATTCCTTCATACTTTAAATTGAACACAGACAGACAGGCAGACTATGTCGCTATAAAATTTTGATTCAGAGGACCTCAAAACGTGTATCCATCACTTTCTCTCTTTACCGTATATAATATATACTATATATTCATATATAAGTAAGAGAAAGTAATAAAATAAAACAGCAAAATTGTAAAACCAAATGGTTAAAAAAAAAAATCGTAAAAATTTTAGATGCCCTATGACTAACAAGGCCAGAGGGAGTATAAAAAAAACTAAACTTTAATATATATCGAGCAAGTATTGCATTCATATAAAAAATTCGATTCCAAGATTTTTTACATGTCGATTTAGGTTCTGAGAATGATCGAGATTGACCTCCGAAACGTCGTCGAATAAAAAGTAAATAGAACTGATTTTTATTTAATTGGTATCAAACATCTCAATTTTTTAAAATAAAACAGAAAAAAAAATTATCCCAAAATATTGAAATATTGAACTGGCTATGATAATTATTTGAATGAAGGTGAGACGTTTCTGTCTAATTAATTGAAACAATATTGACGTATTTTTTAAGTCCCTTGGTACCTGAGGCTGTAAGGCTTTAAACGATAACTTTGAGTATAAGTATTGTTAACGATTCATGTAATCTATGTACATTTATTTAAACCAACTGGTATCCTTCATTGTAGAGATTTTTTTGGATACAAATCCATTCAACCAGCCATCTAGGCTCATGTGTTTGTGTGTTTGACCTTCTCTGATAAATAGACGGTAAACTGATGGGCGAATGTTTAGTATAATAATTAAAAAAAAATTCATTAACTCTTCGTTATTTTTGCAATTTTCTTTGACTTTGATCCTTCAAAGGAACTGGCCGGCTATTAACTAAAAGTTAAATATAAATCGTCCTTCTCAAATGGTTAATTATTTCTATTTATAAACATAAATACAAAATCAATATCCTAAATAAAATAACAGCAAGGTCAATGATCGCTAATTTTCCTTATTAGAACTTTATTAAAGATTGAAATTATTCGCCAATGGGATAAACACTTCTTGAAAGCGTTTAAAATTATTCATGAATAATCTCGATTGGCCTATTAGTTTTCAAATATTTTTCAGCTTAAATAATAATAATTTATTTAATATGCAAAGTTGAACTCAATAATTATTTCGGAATGTGGTTCGTATCAAGTTAGGATTTGATATTAGATGGAAGAATTTCAAGATTTTTTTTCCTGACTAGAAGTAAATTAGTCTGGGCGATATCGGGACATCAAATGATTGCAAATGAGCGTAAACAAAATCAAAACAGGAGAACAAGCTCCCAAGCAAATGAAACCCGTAAATGATTCGCTCTATATTTAATGGACCATTTTCAGATGACCAGGCTACAATTAATATTCATTGAATATTATTACAAAGGTATATTATTACTACAAATTCACTTGCTGAGAATGCTGAGTGGCAAAAGTCCGAAATTCGAGAAAAGGCGTTTGAAAGTTTTATAAACATATCTATTTAAATAGTCGGACAACAAATGAATAGGCCAGAATCAATAGCAAAGAATGGAAAAATATTTCGCCTCTTTGGCACTCAAAAGAGAAGACTTTTTAACAACGTTTCGCAGGCTTAACTCAAAAATTGAATTTTCGGACTTATCTACTTTACCCTCCTGACTCCTTACATCTATCCTGTTTAAACATTTTACTAGGTTTATGAGAGTTGAACAATGACTACGGCTCTGAATATATAAATAAGCTCAAAAAAATAAATTTAAATCCAGAGTTATTCAACATTTTATTATTTCTATTCTTCCTTTTACTTCTTAATATGGACCTTGCCAAATGGGGAATTAATCCAGGAGCAAATAACCAAGAAGAGCGAGGAATAAGAAGAAGATCATTCCTTTTATATTAATAAATTAATAGATTTGATGTCATTACAGTGACGGAGATATTATAACTCGGGATAAATATGCATTGTAAGAAGAAAAACATGTTTGGTCAATTTATTTACGAAACTGATATGATTTCGTTAATACCAACTTACCAAATCAAATACAAATCATCATTTAATAAAATAATGGTTTTAATTTGATTCGATATTATTAGTAAATATAGAAGATTAATCCTTCACCTGATTTAAAACTCGAAACAAAAAAAGATAAACAAAATTTGCTACAAGCTGATACACGTTGGTCTTGTATAGCCTATGTAAATATCTATATAAACACTTGCTTTGATGATTGTGTCTAACTTCATGAAAATTATTGTAGATGGCGCTGACGTCGATGCTTATAAAATGTAAGTAACGATCTCTTAGAGATTAGTTCACTTGAGTCGGAGCAAGTGCACAGTATTTGAAAACGAATGCAGAATAGGCAGTCGAAACGTTGTACAGTATTTATATTTTTAATAAATAATTAATACAAAATGTGATCTATAATTAAAAACTCACAATAATATTTTTTTATCTTGTTTTGAAATTTCTCAAATCGTTTTATGAAAGTTTGTTTATTATTTACCTAAAAGCAAAGGGAGAGAATTTTTTTTTTTTTAATTTATATATTTTTCAATTTTGTCTAATTTCTCTTGACCTGATGCATTAATAATTGGCCACTCAGCAAAAGGTTCAAAGTTCAACTACGGTATGCTGGCTACCACTATTCCTCTGACACTAAACAATAATTTGCATATTTCAACAAGCGCAAGTGAAAACTTTTCTTATTTAATTGTGACTCTCTTTTCTTCTTCATTCTATCTATCTAATTTATGCCACGATCTTAATTTCATGGCTTCAATAATTAACAAACATTACATATTATTTTGAAATCGAATGAACATAAATTTTCCTTAAAAAATAAATTTAAAAAAATAAAAACTCACTCTATAATTATTAAATCAAAAATTAATTGAAGTGCATGCCAAGATTAATTACAAATTATCTAAGCTCACTCACTTGACGCGCCTCAGAAGAATGAAAAGAGAGAAGGAAAAGCCGTGTCTGATTTTAAATCATCATCTCGAAATCATTTTTATTTTATATTATTAAATGTCAGCTGAATATGACTGACAGTCTTAAACATGATCACTAAATAATAATAAATATCTTGTTAGTAATGGTGAAATTATCATTGAAGAATAAATAAATAATTCATGGATTTCGTAAAAAAAAATACATATAATAAATTTAATTTAAAATGCATAAATCATCCTTTCTTTGAGGGTGATTGATTTATATTAAGTTTATTTATTATTAACTATTAAAAAGCTATCAAGTGGGAGGACAAATGTAGGTGGGTGATTGCAATTATTAAGTAGATATGTCTACAAACCTACTCAATATATATTTTTAGTCTTTTTCAACAAAGTGATTTCTTCCATGCGAAAATTGGTTTGAATTGCTTTCTGGAAGTTAGGCAACCCAACTGACTAGCATACTCAAAAAGATAGAAGAACATTTGCTCGTCGTTTGCTGGAAGTTAGGCAGCCCAAATGACACATTCAGAGTCTATATGGGGATTTCTGATCGCGGGACCTAAATGCGTTAGGGTAATCTAGTTATAGTTTGGGCTAGAAGAAATCAGTCCTCAGGACGAACTAGTTTGTCCTAAAAAACAGTTTGGCCTCTAGCATATATATATCTGTTAGTTAAAAAGATAAGAGTTGCGAATAAAGTGACAAAAACTTATTATAATTCGTGAAAATAATTAATGAGAAGAGATAACAGTAGATCGTTAAGAAACGCTAACAAAATTCTATCTTAAAATTAAAAAATCTGGTGTGATTAGTCGCCCAGCTCACAACTTTCTCTAACCTTCCATAACAAGTAGGACACCAATGTGCAACACCAGATTTTTTGTGTTAGTTTCAAAATAATTGATTTTTGAATTTTAATCAAAATTTTGAGAAAATCGAACAAAATTGAAAGAGGATTTTCAGAAAAGAGAAAAAAAAAATAACTGAAAAAGTACATCAGTAAAGTACTAGTACTTTTTGGCCAATTTTGTTCAAAAGCACCCCCCTGGGGGGTGCCTAACTTAAATATCAAATTTCAACTTCTTCACTTTTGTTGACTAAGGGGACTTCAAAACATGTATTTCCATCAAAATCTCGACATCGAGCGCTTAGGCGCGCCATTCTCAACTTGGCTCTGGCGGGCGGCGTCTCGGATGTGTTCAGTAGTTTTCAAATTTCCCTTTCTGACTTAAATTTTAAATTTCCCGCTCCACTTCCTGTAACTCTAGCCAATCAGCTTCCTGATCGACACAGCGCCGGTAGCGCTTTATATTTAGTAATGATGATAGATATTACATAGGCCCTATATAAGTAAGATAAAGTAAAAAGGCATTTATTTCTTATATTGTTTATAAATTATATATGTGCCCTCGGGGCATGGCGTAGAAGTTGGCGTGCTAACTACTAACGCGGGTTCGGACTCCAGGCAGTCGGATGATTTTATTTAAGCCAATTGGATACCAAATGGCTTAAATAAGAATGCCTGGACCCCATATACAGTATGTATATATCAATAACGGATATCATAAAAAGTCTTATATGGCCTGAGTTGCCGAAAAGACTGGGTGAATGTGTGTGTGAGTGTGAGTGTGAATGAGAAAAAAGTGTGAGTTTTTTTTTTTTTTTTTTTGGAAAAAAAAAAAAAAAAAATTATATGTTTATAGAAAACATCTGAAGCTATTGAGAGTCCATAACTATAATTTAATTAGAAGTAGTGGATATATTTTAATCGAGCAGGTAAGGAAGAAAACCAATTGGAATTGGGTTATAAAAAGATTGCTGCAATGGGCAAAAAGATAATACCGTAGTAATTGTTTTTATTAATTTTTATAAGGGCGATTTTTCTTCGTTAATAAAACTCAGATAAATATTCTATAATCTAGAGAATAAATAAAACTACAAATGATATCATGCGAACAAGTTTTACGCATTAATGAAATCTATTGAATAGAGGTGCAAATGGAGGCGCCATTTTCCCTTAACTTGAGCACGAACATTTAGGGTGATGTGTACCAGAACAGCTTTTAATTTTGATGGTGGGCTTCGCGATACTTCCCACCTCGCTACGCCTACGAGCCCCCAAGCGAGTAGATCTACCACAGGCCTTGGACCAACAAAAAGAGCAAGTTCAAGAATTGCAAAGACAACATTTCGCCCTAAATTTCATCAAACCGAATATGGCTCACTCGAATTACTTAGGACTTTCTTCTTAGATTTCAAACAAAATACCAGTTTTTTTTTCAATTTTTTTTATGAACTCCTAAAAAGGTTTGAAGCATCTCGTGAGTCACGATGGGCAATCACTTTCAAGATTAGTAAGCATCTCTCTACTAAGTACAGGTCATTGAAGAAATTGAATTAATTAAAATATGTGAATATTGATAAAACAAGAGTAAATATTATCAATCAATGGTTTCCTTTTTATTTTTTTCTCAGCTCGTGTTTGAACACTTCATCTTCCGGATGCTTTGAGAAGATCATTTATGAATATAAGTTTCCGCTTTACTTTCTTTTAAATTTTTTTGTTATCTAAATTTCTCTCTTTCAAAGATCACATCTAAAGTCGGATCATGAAAATTCGGGATTATTGAATTTTCATTTGATACATTTTTCCGTAATTTTTTATACTTTAAATAACCTTCACATTTTATTTAAGAACATTAAAATGTGACACCTTTTATTTGTTTAAATACGGGTATATTAATACAAACAATCAAAGAATACTAGTAATTCATTGACGTACTTATTTTTTTTTAATTTTCTCAATTTATTACTCTCTCTTATCTAATGTTCAATAGAGGCATATAGGCAGAAAAAGCACTGAATTCATGTTAAAAACATGATGTCGAGATTTTGATGGAAATACACGTTTTGAGGACCTCTGAGTCCAAAAAAGTGGGTCCCGCAAAATGGTCTGTCTGTGTGTGTATGAACAAAATATCTTAAGAACGAAGGTAGCTCGGAGATTGAAATTTTATATTTAAGTGAGGTATCCTCCTGGCACTTAAAAATAAGCCTTTGAACAAAATTGACCAAAGAGTACTAGTACTTTAGTAATGTACTTTTTCCTTTTTTTTTCGATTTTCTATTAGCTCTAATGATTTTGAATAAAATTGATAAATAAATTATTTTTTAGATGTTCTTTTATATTCTCATTTTGCCCTGAAATTGTTTGCAGTACAGTTTACACATGTACAATATTAACCCCCACCCTAGAGAATAGAACCGTGAAGTTAGACAACCAGAGTGCTTAGAAAATAAATAAATAAACTTATTTTAGTATTGCAGTGGAAATAGTATTTTTGAAACAACAATTACGGCAGCTAAGCGCCCTGTTGTCTAACTTCACGGTTCTATTCTCTAGGGCTGGTGGTTAATATTGAAAGTGTCTGTACTTCATAGGAAAGATAGGAGAAATATTGTAGTTGTCATGGTAACAAAATATACTTTTCTAACAATATGTTTAATTTTTGGGGGGGGGGGGGGGGGGAAAAAAAAAAAACTTTTATAAATTTTACATTTTGAATTCTCAGATATTGGTGGACACAAAAAATCTGATGTGAACAAGCAAAGAACACAACTTTCAATTACCGAAGGTAAGAGAAAGTTAATTTTAATTCCTAATCTTCGTACTTTATTTATTTTATTTTGGAAACGATTTTGTAATGATTTGGAGGTAATGTTACAGACGCCATAGGCGACGTTTTGCAATTCGACGCTTATTTCTCCAGAACTATTCAACTGTTCCTTATGAATTTCGAAGTTATAAATACCATGGTGATCAAAATTCCTTGAGAGATAATTATTTTTGAATTTGAATTATCTTTGTAGCTTTGAATTAGGGATTGATATAAAAATTTTCAAGCCAGGCCCATTCGTAAAGTGGGGTATATATAATTGCTTCCTGGCAGGTAGGCAACTCAAATGACAAATTCATTTCATTGAATTAAATCAAACTATTTTTGTTAAATTTTCTTCAAATTAAAATGAATGGCCTGTCTAGATTATCGTTGGAGTATTTAGACCAAAAAGGTTAACAACCATTGACTTAAACGAACGATCAATTCTGATTTCAAGTTCAAATCTATTAATTTCAAAACATGAAATTATCCCATTTTATCAGTCATGGCTCCCTCCCTCCTCCTTCGTTTCATGATTGGATTTATACGTGGGTTAATCTCAAAACAAAATTTTTCTTAATGGCCAAGATGATGATAAATATGTAAAAAGCATTTTATGAAGATAGGATAAGACATGCAATCGCGAGCTATCATTATTCTATATCAAATTGATTGCTCTTGAACATGAGAATTAAGTATTATAAATTTAGAATTAATTTAACATATGTAAATTTATATATTAAATATACTGCATACTTGGATAAAAAGAAAAAATAAATTTTTTTTTTGAGTGTGTTGTTCTTAATTTTGTAAGAAGATTTATTTGTAAAAAGTTAAACAAATTGAGATGAGGTTGTGTAGTTTATTTATTAGAAAATAAATTTGAACAGCCTAGAAAATTAAATAAAAATTTATTCGGTAGCTCTGACCTTCTTCTGGATAGTTTGTTAAACAAGTACTTAACTATTGCACAGCGACGGCGCTACGGGGGGCTAGGGGGGGGCATCCGCCCCCCCGGCAAGGACCTCTGCCCCCTGGATGCCCCCCCCCCAAACAGCTCGAAAATTAAATAAAAAAAATTCCTAAAATTATTCACTCACTTTTCCTTAAAAAAATGTAAATTTTTTTAAAATTTTTCTACAGCGTAAAAAAAGAAATTATTTTTTTTTATTCTTTATTTTAATAAATAAATTTAGTTACTCTCAAGTTTTTGACAAGTAGCCCAAATATCTTTCTTTTGTGCCATTAAAATGCCATCGAAAAGAAAAAAAATATCAGAATAACTTTACCAATCGAAATGATATAAATAGAGACGGGGTCTAAATGGCCTTCGATGCCGAAAGAGACCTAAATTAAAAAAAAAAAAAAAAAAAAACTATTGAGCCCCAATCTAAAAAAAAATTTTCTTCTTCGAGTACAAGTGTAAATCCACCAGCTATGAATCAAGCTCAAGTGATTCAGAAGAAATTGATACTGATTTTGAGAAATTCTGCGCATAGCCAATATCTTACAGAAACATTTCTGGCCTTTCATACTTCTCAGGAGATAATGAGGAAGTGTGCCAACCAAAACTGAAAATATTTCCCTGTACGAAATTCGGTAAGGTTCAGTGCTGTGGTGTGAGATTTTTTTAGATCCTCTTTAAAATGTATATTTTCCTTTTGCCCTTGGAATCTTTTGAAGCACACTTTACTCTTGTACTTTATAGGAAAGATAGGAGAAATGGTTGCCATAGTAACAATTTCTCATGTTTATATATTTTACATCTTGAATTCTAATGTTCCATACTGTTGGAAACTAAATATACGCGTCGACTAGAGTCCGACCGAAACAAAATTTTCAGCCGAAACCGAATTTTGGCTTCAATTTTAGTTTCGACCGAAATCGAAACTTGTTTTAAAATTTTTCTTAAAATTTCCTATGTAAAATTCATCTTTTATTTTTTAGTAAAATTTCCATTTTTCCCCTCTTGCGAAAATCATTTCGCATGTTTTTTTAAGTGCGAATTTCACTCGACGTTTTTTTTTTAGTGTACGAGCATAAATAATCCCATCTTTTCAAACTCAGGTTTCGGGCAGGACGAAGTTTCGGCTGAAATTTGGCCGAAACTGGCCGAATTTGAAACTTCTGTCAGTTCCTAAGGTCGACACAAAAATCTGGTGTAACTATCACACCAGATTTTTTTTCTCTGTTGATGTAGCCTATATATTTATTGACTGCCCCCCCCTGTTGACAAGTTTGCCCCACTCCTGCCCCCCCACTGAGAATAAGCTAGCGCCGTCACTG
>JAKCPI010013289.1:0-13049 GCA_023213315.1 Euborellia annulipes | reverse complement strand
TCAAATATGGAAATGGTGTTCATGATTTTTGTCCTTTTTGGGGGTTCAACTTGAGTTCAAATAATAAAAATGATAAAAATGCGTGATTTATTAACGCAAAGCCTATTTTTGCTAGATAACAATTAATTAATTTGTGACATTTATTCAGTAAAGTAAATGGAGCTGACCTTATCGCCATCTTGGATATTTTTCCCTCCTTATTTGTATGCGACTGACTCAATTCCGTATTTCCGTATTTCCCCTATCCAACAGCCCCTTGGGGGCCAGAATTTACGGCCCTGGGACTCCAGCTGAATCCAAAGCCAGCTTTACGGTGAGTCCCCACCCACCCCATAGCATACATTTGACGCAACATGCAATTCAATTAATATATGATTCAAAGTTGATGATGATGATGATGATCAGCTTGGAAAATGTTTGGTTTATCAATCGGGTGTATCTCCCCGACCCGGTTCAATCTGATTCTGGCTTATCGATTAATCGGAAACGGATTGAAACTAGGAGAGGAAGATGCCAAAGGGATGCTGCAAGTGCCTCTAGGCCCCAAATCCGAAAATACTTTGATGGATGCAGAGACCTCGGGCCTTGTTTATGTATATGTGTGCAGGTTCCCTGGCATTAGAGAGAGAGAGAGCTGTCCAGTGCTGTGCCGCAAGCTGAATCTGATTCGGAGACAACTCAGCATGAATAAATGACGAGATGTGTGGGCCCCAAAGGGCATTTCGGTCCCAGATCTGACTCCAATAGGCGTTTGGCTCGTTAATAAATCAATAGTCTCAGGCCCTTTTTTAACCTACCTACTAATTAGCGAAACAGAATTTAATAATTAAAAAATATTTAGTATTAAATTAGAATCTTATTCATGATAATTTGAATTCATATAGTTTCTCTTCTCGTTTAAAGCTATTTCAGATCTATTAATTCTCATTAAACATTTTAATAAGATATTTCGAAAGGAATTTATTCAATTTATATCGCTATTTATAAACACTCATTACCCCTATTCCTAACGTTATATAGAAAATATGATAAATAAAACGTTATTTGGAATATTTTTATTTATTCCCTGCCTACAACTTTGTGATATTTTATTTATTCATTTATCTATTTTATCACAGAGTTTTCTAGATATTTTCCAGTCAATCAACGGGTATAGGTTCATTGGTGTTTGAATGTTGGTTGGTTACTTAGCTTTAGTTATTAATACATCCTAAATACTAAAATTTTAAAAAAATAAGGTTAATAAGGCATATTTAACTAATAGAGGGATTGTCTTCTTCCCTCGCCTATTATAATTCCCGCGGTGCGGGGTCGCCAGACTTTATTCTACCCCTTCACTCCCCTATACAATCCTGTTGTCTCCGACATGCCAAACCTGGCTTATCGTAATCATATAGGGATTGTATTGTTTTTAAATAATTATTTTTATAATATTAAATAAAAAGAAAAGAAAAAATACTGTTTTAAAATTTTATCCTAAAATTCGATGAGTTTCAAATAATTATAAAATATTCATAATTTCAAGACAGGTTTCGCATCCCAAGCAGGCAAATTTATTTTCTCTTTTAAAAATCAAAAATTTCATTTAAAAACTGAAAAAGAAAGAAATTTGAATTTGTATAAAATTTAATAAAATAAGGCTTTTGGTTGAGTTGTCTTTTTTAAGGGCCTTTCCCCCGTCCTTCTCACCCTGTCAGCCCTATCTCGTGGCCCGAACTATTTCCGGGAGGAAATCAATCTCCGTCGACAAAACACCCTTCCTTTAGACTACCTCCCCTTTAAGGGCTCTCAAAAAGTATTCAAGTTCAATTCTCCTATGCTATTTTCTCAAGAACTTAATTTTCTACACACGGATTTGAAATTTAAATTAGATATAATGGTAGAGGAACTTTAGAAAGATGAGAACGGCACTAAAAAATGTAATATATTTATTAAATAGGTTCATCTTTATTATTATTTATTTATTTATTTCTTGCAGCAAAATAAACTGAAAATTTCTTCATAAAGAGAAACTATAATACCTATAATATATTATCATTCATTTAAAGAATTTTGTTTTCAATAATATCACATACAAAAGTAAAAAAAACTTTTGTTTTATGAATGAGATTATTTTGGCAAATGATTGTGCAAAAAATAAATTATAAAAAAAAAGAGCCATTCATTATTTTCAACATCAAAAGAGATGATATTCATTTCAAACAAATTCCGAGAATATTCAAATTAGGTTCCGACCGAAACAAGATTTTCAGCCAAAACCGAATTTCGGCCTCAATCTTAGTTTCGGCGAAACCGTAACCGAAACCGTAACCGAAACCGAAACTTGTATTTCCTATACAAAATTCATATCATTTTACCTTTTTTTTTTTTACTTTTCCCTCTGCTGCCTTTTCCCTAGCAAAACGAAATTTTTTCCCCCTCTTTTCCACCCGACGGAAATTTTTTTTTCCTTTTGTGGAAATCATTTTACCATTGTTTTAGGAAGACTTAATTTTTTCGCCCCTTTTCCGCCAGGTGGAAAATTTTTTCCCATCCATTCGAAATTATTTTACCTTTTTTTGGGAAGGCAAAATTTTTTCCGCCTCTTTCCCACCTTGCGTACAATTTTTTCTCCCTCACCTGGAAATCATTTGACCTTTTTTTTTTGCGTACGAGTCTCATTCCATCATTTCAAATTTAGATTTCGGCTGGTTTTTGGTCGAAACCGAATATTTGGTCGGTTCCTAATTCAAATGTTCCATATTAAGTCAACATTTTTATATAGAAAGTTATTAAGCCTCTATCTACAAAAACAAATTTACCGTAGATTCTCAAAAATAATAAATCCACCTAGATTATGGGTTTTTGAAATTTATTTTAACTTCAATATTAAAGAAGTTAATCTTCTCTGAATGTCAAATTAAAATATTTTTATAATTTATACTTTAAAAACTTGGCTTCTACAATAATATATAAAAAAAAAAACTTTGGAACAATTCATGGATTAATCAATCAGACCCTAGTTAAGAATTTACCTAGATGTATAAAGCTCGTCGCGTCATCTGTTACAGAAAGATAGGTAACCAAACGACCAAATTTTCTATTAATTTCTGCGAAGGAGGAGGCATCTCAAATAGAGTTGGATAATTTATTGCCATGTGGTGGATTTGAACTCGAATTGTCTCCAACTCAGCATTATAAGCTCAACTGCTTTATTTCCTAGGCTAATCGCCTCCTCCTAAAGTATTAAAGAATTGATAATTTGGTTACCTACATTCTCTCTATTATATTGATAATAATTTTAATAATTATCTCACCTTTCGGGTCCAGATAATTCTTGGTACAGGATTGCCACTTGCCCGACATTCTAAAGTCACCGTGTCTCCTTTTTTGAATTCGATTTCACTTTTCATTAATTGGTTGATTCTTGGAGGAACTGCAAAAAAAGAAAATATTTTAGATAGTGGGTATTAATTTTTTTTTTAAATTAATATATAAAGAATGCCCCAATATAATAAGTTCATGCCGCATATAAATAATTTTTTTTCTTAAAATAAAAAATTTTTTATTATGCGAATATCATATCCTCTAAATTACAGTTTCAAAAAACCTTTTCTTTGAAATTGAATTGAAAAATTATTTTTCCTGAAAACGAAGATTTTGATGAAAAAATATTTAGCGATTCCATAAACACTCTGCACTAAACTAACAATTTATCTTTAAAGATACTATTAAATAATAAAATAAATCCTTTCAAAAATTAAGGGAGGAAATTAAATTTTATAATACATTGAATAATCCTAAATAATAATAATTAAATACTGTAGGATTAAATATTAATAAAGCTAATCAAAGATAAATATTTGCCTCGGAATGGGGTGTGAATTACCTGTATTTTGTTAAATGAATGACCGAACACAAAATATATTACAAATACCCATATTGTATATTGAATGCAAAATAGAAAATGAGACGAGTCCGTGACCACAGAATTATTTTACCTTTTGTGGAATTTTCATGGATCAAGCCTACCAAAAGTGATAGTAAATCTATTATTATTAAACACCTTACTATTGATATATAAGTTTATAATATAATTAAAAAAAAACAAAACATTTAGGTATAAAAATTACCAAAATTTATAATAGAAAAAAATTTTGTTTGTATTTGAGAAAATATAAAATCAATCTCTTTATGAAATTGTTGCCTTGAAAGGATATGACTTTTTGACTTTAAAAACTCTTTGTTGAATATCATTACGAGAGAATTTCTGGATAAAGAAACAAAATCCAATAACGGTCAGAAGTTTAAATAAAAATACAAAAAAGTTAAAATGAGATGTTCAGAGCCTATGTAACAATTTATATTTAAACTGTGACCAAGCAAACTCTTAGGTAAACAGATTTTTTTAAATAAATTTAGTTTTTTGGTTAGTTAAAAAAAAAAAATTTTAAATAATTAAATCGCGGTCTTTTAGGATAAATAAAACGAAATTACATTGCATTAAAGTCGGATAAATTTAATTTAATTTGAAAAAGAAAATTCCATGTGAACTCAAAGAACAATAGAAAGAGAGAACATAAAGGTAGAGAAAAAAAAAGATACTTTGCGATATAAAAAGATGAGCCGGAAAGATAAAGAAGATTGTAAACGAAATTGACGGATATATTCGTGAAGATCAAACGCTTTAAGAGGAAATAAGGGCGGTTAGGGAAAAAGTAATAGGGCTGATATAGGCCCCGAATTGGGAGCTATTTGCCAATAAAAGAGTTTTTATAATATAATAAGACGATGGAAAAATATGTATTTTGATCTTGCAAGTTTAATAATGAAGAGAGATTGAGAATTGGAATAATTTCATAGATTTTGTGAATATTCCAAAGAAAACAATACTTTCTCTCTATATATATTTCATATATAGGGTAAGAGAAAGTAAAAATAATTGGTTAGGGCCCACGATCTAGAATAAAGGTAGTCCGCCGCGAAAACGTGGAGGTTCGAGTCCAGAGGGCGCAATTTTGCCCAATCATAAACACAAACTTATCTTGCAAATTTGCTATAAATATTGACTAGCTAACGAACAGTCTATTTGAGCGTTGAGTGAAAAATTCCATATTTTTCAAACAAAGCTCTCTCTATCTTGTTAATATTTGAAAAAAATCAAGGCAATGAAGTTACATTCTTTATCAGCATGAACCACCTTTGTATTTAAATATTTTTTATTTATTTTCTCAAATCTCCAACGATTTAGATTAAATTTCAAAAATCAATTATTTTTTAGATTCTCCTTAAAATGTATATTCTCATTTTGCAATTGAAATCCTTTGAACCTCCTAGGAAAGATAGGAGAAATGGTTGTAAAATGGAAATAAAATATAATATCTTCTCAAAATAGAATATTTTACAACTTGAAATTCGAATATACCGTACTGTCGGAAACTAAATATCTGTCGACACGAAAAATCTGGTGTGACAAGCACAGAACACAACTTTCCATTCCCGAACGTAAGAGAAAGTTGTGTGATATGCGACCAGTCACACCAGATTTTTAAATTTATTTATTTGAAATTTAATTAAAATTATTTTAATATTACAAATGAATTGCGTAATTAAACGTTTTAAAGGAGAACTTCGTCAAATAATAGCTTTGAATCTATAATGATAGATTGTAGTCGATTGCCCAATTTTACTGATTAGTCATTTTCATTCATCATCAAAAAAAAAAAAAAAAAAAAAAAAATGATTATTAATAATAATAACGACAAACAAAAAGCGTATTCAAGTCAAACGAATCGAGCACCAAATTAAGAATTCATGGTTTGTAAACAAATGCGTCGATTTATGTTCGAAAATAAGCGAACCAGAAAGAACTTATTCATATGCCTTTATTTATTTTTATTAATCGTTAATAAAATTATCCATATTTATTTATCAAACATGTTTCTAATTTAGAAGGGAGAAAAAAAAATATAAAAAAAATCTGGTGTGACTGGCGCACAGCACACAACTTTCTCTTACCTTCGGTAATCGAAAGTTGTGTACTGTGCTTGTCACACCAGATTTTTTGTGTCGACATGTATTTAGTTCCCGGCAGTAGGGAATATTTGAATTCAGATGTAAAATTTATAAGTATGGGAAAATATTTATATTTTGTTACCATGGCAACCATTTCTCCTATCTTTCCTATGAAGCACAAGAGTAAAGTGTGCTTCAAACAATTTTGAGGGCAAAACGAGAATATACATTTGAAAGAGCATCTAAAAAATAATTGATTTTTGAATTTTAATCAAAATCGTTAGAGCGAATTTTGAGAAAATCGAAAAAAACTGAAAAAGTACATCAGTAAAGTACTAGTACTCTTTGGCCGATTTTGATTAAAAGCTTATTTTTCCGGTCCCGGGGGGTGTTTAACTTAAATATAAAATTTCAGCCTCATAGCTCAATTCCTTCATGCTTAAAATTTGACACACACCCACACACCCACCCACCCACCCACCCACCCACCCACACACCCACAGACAGACCATGTCGCGAAAACCACTTTTTTGGATTCAGGGGACCTCAAAACGTGAAGATCCATCAAAATCTCGACATCGAATTTTTGACATGAATCCAATACTTTCTCTCTATATATATTACATATATACATAGGTAAGAGAAAGTAATAACATATTCAAGCAAAGTGTAAATATTTTTTGAAAAGAGTAAAAAAATTTTATTAATAAAAGAATTCAAATAAAGAGAGAAGTTATCAGTATCTATGCCTAGTGGCCAAAAAAAAAAAATTCATATGTGTGTCTTTATAATGGAAAATTGGAGATATAATCACAGCCACAACCCTGTTATTTTAACAATCGCGAAAACCACTTTTTTGGATTAAGGGGACCTCAAAACGTGTATATCCTTCAAAATCTTGACATCAAATTTTCCACTACTTTCTCTCTCTATATATTAATTCTATCCATAATGAAAAAAAAATTAATTAATTTTAAACTGGCAACCGTTGGCTCTATTTGAAACATTATGCTTTAATAGGAGAATTAAATTCACAAGGTTTTCTGTTTCAATAATATATTAATTTGATATTAACACTTTATACGTATTTCGACACCATATGTGTCATCTTCAGAAGCGAATTACATACTACATTACATATGTATGTAATTCGCTTCTGAAGATGACACATATGGTGTCGAAATACGTATAAAGTGTTAATATCAAATTAATGAGTCCATCATCAAAGATAACGCTAATATAGAAAAACTCAACCACTATTTAAGATTAATGTAATGCTTGAGTTTTTACTTTCTCTTACCTATGTATATATGTAATATACAGTATATATAGAGAGAAAGTATTGGTTTCATGTCAAAAATTCGATGTCGAGATTTTGATGGATCTTCACGTTTTGAGGTCCCCTGAATCCAAAAAAGTGGTTTTCGCGACATGGTCTGTGTGTGTGTGTGTGTGTGTGTGTGTGTGTGTGTGTGTGTGTGTGTGTGTGTCTGTGTGTGTTCAATTTTAAGCATGAAGGAATTGAGCTATGAGGCTGAAATTTTATATTTAAGTTAAACATCTCCCGGGACCGACAAAATAAGCTTTTAATCAAAATTGGCCAAAAAGTACTAGTACTTTACTGATGTACTTTTTCAGTTTTTTTCGATTTTCTCAAAATTCGCTCTAACGATTTTGATTAAAATTCAAAAATCAATTATTTTTTAGATGCTCTTTCACATGTATATTCTCGTTTTGCCCTCAAAATTGTTTGAAGCACACTTTACTCTTGTGCTTCATAGGAAAGATAGGAGAAATAAATGGTTGCCATGGTAACCGAATTTAAATCTTTTTCTTTTTATTAGATTAAAAATCAATTATTATTTAAACGCCCATTTTTTTTTTCGGAGAAAACATCTCTCTCTCTCACAAAACTATCTTCTCTCTTTCTACGCGTTTTAAATTTTTCTACCTTATCTTCGCATTTGGCCAATGTTAATTTCCTATAGGGATTTGTATGTTAATTTCGATTCAAAAGGGGGTCCCCTTTGGAACTTTTTACGCATTTAAAATTTTTTTTTCCAATTCTTATGAAATTTTGTATTTATTTACGATTCTATATTGTGTATAAAATGTCCAAATATGAGATTAAAATTTTGAAAAATAACCATAGTTTATTTGAAGCAGTCAACATTTAAAATGCAAGTTTGAAACTAAGGTGCTATGGGAAACTAAATATATCTCGACACAAAAAATCTGGTGTGACCAGCACAGTGCGCAACTTTCTCTTACCGAAGGGTAAGAGAAAGTTGTGTGCTGTGCGCCAGTCACACCAGATTTTTCTTTATTAAAATTATATTAATAGCTTTGAAGATGGTCTCGTGCAAGGCTGAAATCTTAGAGTAGGAGAAATAAATTGATTAAATACAATCTAATTTCATTATTGAATTTTATCAAATCAATTATTATAATTTATTTTACTATTATAATTAAACAACAATTATGGAAAAATATAATTTCAAAATGTGACGATAGACATCAATAAATATTCACTTCCGGCAGTCTTATGAATAATTAATCAAATTGAAATATTTCTATTGATTCCAGTCCAAAATATATTTCCTATAAATTGTTTTACAAAGAGAAGCTCTTCTCGTGTTATTATTATGGTATATTTAAGAATGTCTTTGATTTCAATATGAACCATTTCACCAAGAAGTCTATCACTTTTTTTTGGAATGGGTGCATAAAGTCCGAAGACCTATAATGACCAGTGGTCCCATGCAGCCAGGAAGAAAATAAAAACAAAAGGAGAAGCATAAAAGTGGAATTCAACTGCGGAAACTGAGAAGATGCCTGTTGAGATTAGACTTGAAAGTCTGAAGATTGTAGTTTTTCGGGAAGATAGACGCAGGGAGCTTGTTCCAATCACGGGTGGTCATGCGGACAAAGGAAGTGACTAGTTCTGTTAGTCGTGATCTGAACAGCAAAGGGATGCTTGGACGATGTCTCTCACTGAATCAAAATCACCATCTCATGTTGGGCAATGGAGTTGTCAAGTTATTGTTATAGAATAAGCATGAATAAAAGGGGCATTATACAGTATATACTGTATTTAATATTTCAAAAATAAATAGAGGGTTATAACTATCCAATTTTGGCTACTACTAATTAATAGTGAGTGACTTTTCTTATGAATGAGTAGAGAACAAACTTAAGCTAAGCTTTGTCTAAAGAGAGGCTTTTCAACTGTAATTTGAGTATAATTAACACAATTAGTGTATCATACAAAGCATAAACTTTGATTTCAGGCAACTTGCAGCTCACTCTACATTTCTGACGAGATTATCAATTAACAGAGAAGTAAATATTATTGAAATTATCAGAAGATGATCTTGAACGTTAAATCGGCTTACAGTGAGATTTCAATTTGAGATTTCCTCTCGAATTTATTACGTATGCATATCAAAAATGACTTTCCGTTTTATCGGATCGAAACTATACGAATCGAAGGGGTAGAGGATTTAAAGCAATTAAAATTAACCATTCATATTTAGATTTTGTCAGGTTTCTCGCTTATGGAGTTTTCATCCAATGAAAATAGGTGATAATTGACCCCTGCCACCCTCCCCCACCCACTACCACCTAGCCCAGCTACCATTTACGTACCTTCCCCTGCAAGTGAATTTAATTCAATTTCCAACCAAATCCTGGAATATTCCTGGATGCTTCTTGTTTCTCTATTTACATTTATTGATTTGATAATTAATTCTTTTGCAATTATTCTACATGAAGAAATCAAATAATTAAAATTATTTAGATAATATAAACGAATTCGACAAAACATTCAAACTTTCAGGCTTTCGTTGAAACATTTTGTAAATTAAAATATACAAATAAAAGAATCAGTTATTTGTTACAAGAAGATTTATTAATTATAGATTAAACCTCTTCAGAAGTGATTTATCTACTGAACAAGTTTGCATTGAATCTCAACTTATTTCCTTGTTCATTAGATAAAACACTTCTGGAGATGACATACAACTGTTGAAATACTTATTAAGTGTTAATTAATAAATATCTTGAAACAAATAACTGAGTATTTTTGTTTGCATATTTTAATTTTTAAATTTTACAATACTGCAATATTAGGATTCCTTTATTCTAATTAGAAATCTCCAAATGAATTACTTCCATGTTTGGCTGTTTAGAAGTTGCGGGATTTCGGGTGAGCATCAAAAAAAAATCTGGTGGATAGGGTGTGATAGGTCGCACAGCACACAACTTTCTCTTACTTCCGTAATTGAAAGTTGTTGCTTGTCATACTAGATTTTTTTGTGTTGACATTCTTTCCTATGAAGTTCAAGGTGTGCTTCAAACAATTTGAGAGCAAAATGAGAATATACATAATATAATATAAAATAATTGATTGGTGAATTTTAATCAAAATCGTTGTAGCCAATTTTGAGAAAATCGAAAAAACTGAAAAAGAACGTCAATAAAGTACTAGTACTCTTTGGTCGATTATATTTAAAAGCTTCGTGTTACGTCCCATAGAGGTCTTCTCTCTCTTTCAGTCATTAGTGTCAGCCCTGACACGTTGTGGTTACTCTGAAAAGTAAATTTCATGAGAATAATACTGAGGTGGGTTTTCCTTCCTCAGAAGGAAACATCTCAAATAGAGTTGAATAATTTATTGCCATGAGGTGGATTTGAGTTTTCTTCAACTCAGGATTATAGGCTTAACTGCTTTATCCCCTCGGCTAATCGCCTCCTAGCTACCTCAGCTAACCTAAATATAAAATTTCAACCTCCTAGCTAAGGCTGAGGGCTGGACGGTAATGGATTTTCATTACCGACCTCGATAATGAAAAAAAAAAAACCGGTTTTTCTCGAAAGTCGGTAAAAACCGGTTTTTCTCGAAAGTCGGTAAAAACCCAAAATTTTTTCCCGTCCGAAAAAATATTTTACCTTTTTTTAGACACGCCAATTTTTTGCCGCCCGCGGAACTAAAGTTTGCCGCCGCGGAACATTTTTTTTTTCGCGGAACCAAAATTTTTTCCGTCCGAAAAAAATATTTTTTCCTTTTTTTAGAGACGACAAATTTTTGCCGCCCGCGGAACATTTTTTTTTTTGCGGAACCAAAATTTTTTCCCGTCCGAAAAAATATTTTACCTTTTTTTTTTAGAGACGCCAAATTTTTGCCGCCCGTGGAACCAAAGTTTGCCGCCGCGGAACATTTTTTTTTGCGGAACCAAAATTTTTATTTTTTTTCGCGGAACAAAAATTTTTTCCCGTCCGAAAAAATATTTTACTTTTTTTTAGAGACGCCAATTTTTTGCCGCCGCGCTAAATTTTTTTTGGCGGGGCAAAAATATGCCGGCGCGGAATATTTTTTTTCGCGGAACCTAGGCTTTCCCGGTTTTTACCGTAAGTCGGTTTTTACCGACTTTCGAGAAAAACCGGTTTTTCCGAATTAGAGGTTCGTTACCGCGTTTTCGGTAAAAAATTTTTACCGGTTTTTACCGGTAAACCGGTTTGCCGTCCAGTCCTACTCCTAGCTCTTTCGTACTTGAGATATATATATCACAGACAGACCACTTTGCGGGATCCATTTTTCAGGGGACCTCAAAATGTGTATTTCCATCAAAATCTCGAATTTCTGACATGAATCCATTTACTTTCTATATATAAGCTTATATATTGCATATATAGGTAAAATAAAGTAAAAAATTAATTTAATTAATTGATTTATGTCATCTCATTAAAGATATTAGCGTAAAAATAAATTAATTATTATACGTATTATATCATGTTTACATTTATATTCTTAATATTGAAGAGAAAGAAGAAGGAAGAAGGGATATATTTGATCCCCGATTCAAGACGAGATTAAATTTTTCTTGTTATTGAATATGAGGCCGCACTTAATTCGAGATAAGAGGAAAGTAATGAATTTAAAATTCATTAGATATCTCTACTTTACAACAAGAGAGTTTTCTTAAGAAGAAAGAAGAAAATTTCAGAGGATAAAAAAAAAATCGACAGAACAGATAAGCTGGAAAACTCGAGAATTATTTATTCGTCAAAAAATTTCATTAACTTGTCAATTTAAAACATCAAAAGAACCGTTTTTTTTTTTTTTTTTTTTAAAGCGCACCTTTTTAATATATTATATCTGTGATGAGAAAATGGAAGTCGTACTCATGTTCTCTCTCTCCCTCTGTTTTTAACATTTTTCTCGTCAGATATCTCTGGGTTTTACAGTCTGTCGAACGAGGGGAGTGCATCTTTTTAGATGTAATGTTTGTTTGTCCCCTTCGCCCTTATCGAGACTTCAGCTCTAATGAGCCTGAAGAAGGAGACATCCGATAGCTAAACTTCCTGCAAGTGATACAAAAGAATTACAAGATGTTTATTGGATCCTCTGACAGATGCCGAGTAATGAGACGTGGATTGTTCACATTTGTAATTTAGAAAGTGTTTCCACCTTTTAAACCAAGTGATCTATTCTCTTTAAGCGAACGCAATCAGGATTGATTAATGCTATATAAATATGTTTCTTTGACTGGTTTATTTATTTCTATAAATTTTTTCGACATCAGAATCAGTTTATATATTTATTTAAATTAATTAATTAATATCCAATTTTATCGTTTAGCAAGAGAAATAAAAGTAAGATCTTTATTTAAGTTCTAAAGGTCAGAACTATTTTAGTCTTAAATATTAAAAAAATAAATACTATTAAATAATTGAAATTTTTTATAGCTGTCTAATGATGTTGCAGAAGACAGGCAATATTATTTAATTAAATTAACAAAAAAATTTTAATTAAAAGCTGCCGTTTCGGCTTCGATTTGAACCACCATCGGAACCTAGTAGTACATCGGTTTGTGTGAAATTCCTGCCGATTAGAGAATAATATTAAACTACTGTATTTATTAGGGTCCAACCGAAACCGAATTTCTAGTTTCGGCCGAAACCGTAACCGAAACCGAAACTTGTATTTCCTATCAGGGGAGGTATATATTACAGAAATTTTTTCGGGGGGGGGGCTTAACTCTTTCTGCGGAAAT
>JAKCPI010013288.1:0-17710 GCA_023213315.1 Euborellia annulipes | reverse complement strand
TATTAAAATTATATTAATAGCTTTGAAGATGATCTCGTGCAAGGCTGAAATCTTAGAGTAGGAGAAATAAATTGATTAAATACAATCTAATTTCATTATTGAATTTTATCAAATCAATTATTATAATTTATTTTACTATTATAATTAAACAACAATTATGGAAAAATATAATTTCAAAATGTGACGATAGACATCAATAAATATTCACTTCCGGCAGTCTTATGAATAATTAATCAAATTGAAATATTTCCATTGATTCCAGTCCAAAATATATTTCCTATAAATTGTTTTACAAAGAGAAGCTCTTCTCGTGTTATTATTATGGTATATTTAAGAATGTCTTTGATTTCAATATGAACCATTTCACCAAGAAGTCTATCACTTTTTTTTGGAATGGGTGCATAAAGTCCGAAGACCTATAATGACCAGTGGTCCCATGCAGCCAGGAAGAAAATAAAAACAAAAGGAGAAGCATAAAAGTGGAATTCAACTGCGGAAACTGAGAAGATGCCCGTTGAGATTAGACTTGAAAGTCTGAAGATTGTAGTTTTTCGGGAAGATAGACGCAGGGAGCTTGTTCCAATCACGGGTGGTCATGCGGACAAAGGAAGTGACTAGTTCTGTTAGTCGTGATCTGAACAGCAAAAGGGATGCTTGGACGATGTCTCTCACTGAATCAAAATCACCATCTCATGTTGGGCAATGGAGTTGTCAAGTTATTGTTATAGAATAAGCATGAATAAAAGGGGCATTATACAGTATATACTGTATTTAATATTTCAAAAATAAATAGAGGGTTATAACTATCCAATTTTGGCTACTACTAATTAATAGTGAGTGACTTTTCTTATGAATGAGTAGAGAACAAACTTAAGCTAAGCTTTGTCTAAAGAGAGGCTTTTCAACTGTAATTTGAGTATAATTAACACAATTAGTGTATCATACAAAGCATAAACTTTGATTTCAGGCAACTTGCAGCTCACTCTACATTTCTGACGAGATTATCAATTAACAGAGAAGTAAATATTATTGAAATTATCAGAAGATGATCTTGAACGTTAAATCGGCTTACAGTGAGATTTCAATTTGAGATTTCCTCTCGAATTTATTACGTATGCATATCAAAAATGACTTTCCGTTTTATCGGAACGAAACTATACGAATCGAAGGGGTAGAGGATTTAAAGCAATTAAAATTAACCATTCATATTTAGATTTTGTCAGGTTTCTCGCTTATGGAGTTTTCATCCAATGAAAATAGGTGATAATTGACCCCTGCCACCCTACCCCCACCCACTACCACCTAGCCCAGCTACCATTTACGTACCTTCCCCTGCAAGTGAATTTAATTCAATTTCCAACCAAATCCTGGAATATTCCTGGATGCTTCTTGTTTCTCTATTTACATTTATTGATTTGATAATTAATTCTTTTGCAATTATTCTACATGAAGAAATCAAATAATTAAAATTATTTAGATAATATAAACGAATTCGACAAAACATTCAAACTTTCAGGCTTTCGTTGAAACATTTTGTAAATTAAAATATACAAATAAAAGAATCAGTTATTTGTTTCAAGAAGATTTATTAATTATAGATTAAACCTCTTCAGAAGTGATTTATCTACTGAACAAGTTTGCATTGAATCTCAACTTATTTCCTTGTTCATTAGATAAAACACTTCTGGAGATGACATACAACTGTTGAAATACTTATTAAGTGTTAATTAATAAATATCTTGAAACAAATAACTGAGTATTTTTGTTTGCATATTTTAATTTTTAAATTTTACAATACTGCAATATTAGGATTCCTTTATTCTAATTAGAAATCTCCAAATGAATTACTTCCATGTTTGACTGTTTAGAAGTTGCGGGATTTCGGGTGAGCATCAAAAAAAAATCTGGTGGATAGGGTGTGATAGGTCGCACAGCACACAACTTTCTCTTACTTCCGTAATTGAAAGTTGTTGCTTGTCATACTAGATTTTTTTGTGTTGACATTCTTTCCTATGAAGTTCAAGGTGTGCTTCAAACAATTTGAGAGCAAAATGAGAATATACATAATATAATATAAAATAATTGATTGGTGAATTTTAATCAAAATCGTTGTAGCCAATTTTGAGAAAATCGAAAAAACTGAAAAAGAACGTCAATAAAGTACTAGTACTCTTTGGTCGATTATATTTAAAAGCTTCGTGTTACGTCCCATAGAGGTCTTCTCTCTCTTTCAGTCATTAGTGTCAGCCCTGACACGTTGTGGTTACTCTGAAAAGTAAATTTCATGAGAATAATACTGAGGTGGGTTTTCCTTCCTCAGAAGGAAACATCTCAAATAGAGTTGGATAATTTATTGCCATGAGGTGGATTTGAGTTTTCTTCAACTCAGGATTATAGGCTTAACTGCTTTATCCCCTCGGCTAATCGCCTCCTAGCTACCTCAGCTAACCTAAATATAAAATTTCAACCTCCTAGCTAGGGCTGAGGGCTGGACGGTAATGGATTTTCATTACCGACCTCGATAATGAAAAAAAAAACCGGTTTTTCTCGAAAGTCGGTAAAAACCGGTTTTTCTCGAAAGTCGGTAAAAACCCAAAATTTTTTCCCGTCCGAAAAAATATTTTACCTTTTTTTAGACACGCCAATTTTTTGCCGCCCGCGGAACCAAAGTTTGCCGCCGCGGAACATTTTTTTTTTTGCGGAACCAAAATTTTTATTTTTTTCGCGGAACCAAAATTTTTTCCCGTCCGAAAAAATATTTTACCTTTTTTTTAGAGACGCCATTTTTTTGCCGCCCGCGGAACCAAAGTTTGCCGCCGCGGTTTTTTTTCGAACCAATTTTTTTTTTTTTTCCAACAAAATTTTCCCGTCCAATATTTTACTTTTTTTTAACCCAATTTTTCCCCGCGCTAAATTTTTTTTTGGCGGGGCAAAAATATGCCGGCGCGGAACATTTTTTTTTCGCGGAACCTAGGCTTTCCCGGTTTTTACCGTAAGTCGGTTTTTACCGACTTTCGAGAAAAACCGGTTTTTCCGAATTAGAGGTTCGTTACCGCGTTTTCGGTAAAAAATTTTTACCGGTTTTTACCGGTAAACCGGTTTACCGTCCAGCCCTACTCCTAGCTCTTTCGTACTTGAGATATATATATCACAGACAGACCACTTTGCGGGATCCATTTTTCAGGGGACCTCAAAATGTGTATTTCCATCAAAATCTCGAATTTCTGACATGAATCCAATTACTTTCTATATATAGCTTATATATTGCATATATAGGTAAAAGAAAGTAAAAAATTAATTTAATTAATTGATTTATGTCATCTCATTAAAGATATTAGCGTAAAAATAAATTAATTATTATACGTATTATATCATGTTTACATTTATATTCTTAATATTGAAGAGAAAGAAGAAGGAAGAAGGGATATATTTGATCCCCGATTCAAGACGAGATTAAATTTTTCTTGTTATTGAATATGAGGCCGCACTTAATTCGAGATAAGAGGAAAGTAATGAATTTAAAATTCATTAGATATCTCTACTTTACAACAAGAGAGTTTTCTTAAGAAGAAAGAAGAAAATTTCAGAGGATAAAAAAAAAAATCGACAGAACAGATAAGCTGGAAAACTCGAGAATTATTTATTCGTCAAAAAATTTCATTAACTTGTCAATTTAAAACATCAAAAGAACCGTTTTTTTTTTTTTTTTTTTAAAGCGCACCTTTTTAATATATTATATCTGTGATGAGAAAATGGAAGTCGTACTCATGTTCTCTCTCTCCCTCTGTTTTTAACATTTTTCTCGTCAGATATCTCTGGGTTTTACAGTCTGTCGAACGAGGGGAGTGCATCTTTTTAGATGTAATGTTTGTTTGTCCCCTTCGCCCTTATCGAGACTTCAGCTCTAATGAGCCTGAAGAAGGAGACATCCGATAGCTAAACTTCCTGCAAGTGATACAAAAGAATTACAAGATGTTTATTGGATCCTCTGACAGATGCCGAGTAATGAGACGTGGATTGTTCACATTTGTAATTTAGAAAGTGTTTCCACCTTTTAAACCAAGTGATCTATTCTCTTTAAGCCAACGCAATCAGGATTGATTAATGCTATATAAATATGTTTCTTTGACTGGTTTATTTATTTCTATAAATCTTTTTCGACATCAGAATCAGTTTATATATTTATTTAAATTAATTAATTAATATCCAATTTTATCGTTTAGCAAGAGAAATAAAAGTAAGATCTTTATTTAAGTTCTAAAGGTCAGAACTATTTTAGTCTTAAATATTAAAAAAAAATAAATACTATCTAAATAATTGAAATTTTTTATAGCTGTCTAATGATGTTGCAGAAGACAGGCAATATTATTTAATTAAATTAACAAAAAAATTTTAATTAAAAGCTGCCGTTTCGGCTTCGATTTGAACCACCATCGGAACCTAGTAGTACATCGGTTTGTGTGAAATTCCTGCCGATTAGAGAATAATATTAAACTACTGTATTTATTAGGGTCCAACCGAAACAGAATTTCTTAGTTTCGGCCGAAACCGAAAACCGAAACTTGTATTTCCTATCAGGGGAGTATATATTACAGAAATTTTTTCGGGGGGGGGGGGGGGGCTTGACTCTTTCTGCGGAAATTTTTTTTAAAGAAACTAAATTTTTTCCTTCTTAGGGAACATTTCCCCTTTTGCGGAGTACGACTCCCAAGTTTTGCGCTCTGGGAGTCTCATCCCATCTTTTCAGACTCAGGTTTCGGCCGGCCGAAAGTTTCGGCTACTTTTTGGCCGAAACCGAAACCACAGCTGAAACCAGGATTTTTGGCCGAAACCGAATATTCGGTCGGTTCCTAGTATTTATATTATCTTTGTATGTTCATAACTGCATAAACCTGATCCGATGATGGTTAGAATCAGAACCGAAATGTCCAAGTTTGATTAAAATCTTTAATTAAATTTATAAAATCTGCTGCGTACATCGTAATATCGGACGGTAATATATGAGGAAAAAACAGCAGAAGTAATTTTTATAAAATTCTAAGAAATCGATCGCCAAAAGTCTATAATAAAGAATTTTATAAAACTTACGGTACTTCTGCTCTTTTTTTCCGACATATTTTCTGATAAATATTTAAAGTTAGGCTTCGGACTACATACTTATATTACAAAAGTATTGCCTATCGGATCATTTATTCTGTAAGGGCGGCAATCCAAAAGGCCAACTCACTATTGAATTTTTTTGATTGATTGCACCAGAGATTCTTTAGGCCACCCATAAGAGGTCTACTCTAGAGGAGCTCTGGAGCAATTAATCAAAAATAGCTTTAGTGCAAAAGAGATTATTAATTATTAATAAAATGTTTAATTTATTTTACAATCATCTCAGAATTAAATTTATCTTATAAGTTCATGGATTTATAAACAAAATAATTTGATATTGTTTCGAAAAGGATCCCAAATCGCTATTGAAAATTCTCTAAAGACGACTGAACACCATAAACAGAGAATGAGAAAGAGAGAGACTTGGTCCATTGAGAATGGCACTTATCTGTAGTTGCACATTCGCCATGCAAAAGCCAACATTCACGAAAATAGACTCTGAACTCTGCCTTGGGATTAATTAATACATCTGCAAGAAGCGAGGAAGAAGTAGAGCGTCGAAATACCGAAGTTAGCTGTCTTGGCTCGTTATCTCTGCAAAGCACTCACTCGCACCTCACGGGCCTATTGCTATATTTATTTACATAGCACTGCTTCGACCCTCCCAAGGGTTAAGGTCAAACTCGAATGGATCGTAAAAGTGGTGTTAATTTCAGAGGGATTTTTTTTCCCCACTCGGAGTCAAATTGTAATCCTATAAGAGGGATATATGCAAATGGAAACCAATACAAGCAGGTGAAGGACTTATTGGAATGCTTAGCTAAAACAAACATCTCAATTCATGTTCTTAACTCAATAACAACTCCCTCTTCACAGCGACTCGATAGTAATTAAAAATTTATTTTCAATTAAATTGGAAACTACAAGATTACGCTTACAAAATACAAATAGCGCGTGTTAAGGCAATGCGTACTATATCTCCCTCATATAGTATTGTTTTCTAAAAATTCTAATTAATGATAAAATTTTTATTCTGGAAGAGAAATAATTACGGTCCTTGGATGAAATAGAATTTACTGATGAAAAAATATCGTTTTGTTTTTAGAAAATGAAGATTTTTTTTTTAATTCCCCTTTTAGGCTGCAGACGCCATTAGGGTTTTAATTGTACATATACATATATTAAATTTATAATACGGATGACTACCGAGGGACGTTCTACACGCTGATTCCTGAGGATCACCAATCCCAGGTTTCGCCGTGGTTGGCATTGCTAAACAACAACTATTGTGGTAACTGTTGCTCTACTCCGTTGCCAGGCAAAATGAAGACTAAGGTGCGCGTTTCGGAAAACCGTTAAAACACGATTGACTAGAGGCGGCAAGAGATGGCGTTAGTTTGTTTCCATAGGAATACATGGGATCTTTTCCATTTCATTCTAGAGTTTCCAGCTAATTAATTAAGGGTAGAAAATTAATTATTTTTCAACACAATGATAGGGTGGTCATATAGCAATATAGTACACTAGGGTTGTTATTTCAATTGACTCTAAATGGCCTCAGGCACTGAAAAAGAATTAAAAAAGAAAAAAAAGTTTTTAAATCTTTAATTTTTGTTATCCATTTAATTTATATCTCAGCCAAAAACATCGGAGATGCAAAAAGGGGCGCCTCGCATTATTTTTGCCCAGCGTCGAGGTGAAATCAAAAAAATGCGCCTCGCTTTTGTGATTTATATAAAAGCGAGGAAATATTTTCACTTAAATAAAACCCCTACAGAATTTTATTTGTTTCATATATCCTCGCTTTTATATAAATCACAAAAGCGAGGCGCATTTTTTTGATTTCACCTCGACGCTGGGCAAAAATAATGCGAGGCGCCCCTTTTTGCATCTCCGATGTTTTTGGCTGAGATTTCACTTCTTTTTGTGAAATATTACATTTAAATTTTATTTAATAATTTTTGTTTATTAAATATTAAGTTATCCCATGAATAGATCTTTTAATATGCATTCCAAACAGTAAAAAATAAATACATCGTTTGGTATTAATTCAAAATGATAAACATAGGATTTCACCAAATTTTATAAAATTTTAGGATTTTTATTTTTGTTATGTTGGTAGGATGTAAACACATCGTTTGGTATCCATTCAAAACGATAAACATAGGATTTCACCAAATTTTATAAAATTTTAGGTTTTTTATTTTTGTTATGTTGGTAGGATGTAAACACATCGTTTGGTATTAATTCAAAACGATAAACATAGAATTTCACCAAATTTTATAAAATTTTAGGTTTTTTATTTTTGTTATGTTGGTAGGATGTAAACACATCGTTTGGTATTAATTCAAAACGATAAACATAGAATTTCACCAAATTTTATAAAATTTTAGGTTTTTTATTTTTGTTATGTTGGTAGGATGTAAACACATCGTTTGGTATCCATTCAAAACGATAAACATAGAATTTCACCAAATTTTATAAAATTTTAGGTTTTTTATTTTTGTTATGTTGGTAGGATGTAAACACATCGTTTGGTATTAATTCAAAACGATAAACATAGAATTTCACCAAATTTTATAAAATTTTAGGTTTTTTATTTTTGTTATGTTGGTAGGATGTAAACACATCGTTTGGTATCCATTCAAAACGATAAACATAGAATTTCACCAAATTTTATAAAATTTTAGGATTTTTATTTTTGTTATGTTGGTAGCACTCCTTATCACGTTAATCTATTTCTATCTGAATGGATCTATCCTAAAAATTTTTATTCCATTAGGGATGAAAATTACTAATATTAATATATATGTTCCTAGATGACGTCATCAGGGAGCAAAATAGTCAAAATTGTCTTTTCGCCATGTTAAAGATAGGACAAATTTGAAATTTTGAATACCTCTCAAAAAGTCACTTTTGAAACAAAATGAAATTTTATATCAAAGGTATCGGGTTTTTGATAGTATCTATTTGTATTTTAAATTTCATCCAAATCGGTCCAGCAGGGAAACCTGTAGCTTTGTCTAAAAATTTGAAAATTGAAGAAAAGAATGAAAAAGAAAAAAAGAAAAAAAAAAAAAGGAAAAATAAGAGACTAACTTTTGACCTTCCGAAATCGGCAAAATCTCAACTTTGCGCCTCTGCCATTCTTTTTGGGACTGGAATTTTTTTTGAATTCGTGCTCAAAATAATCCTTATTTATTCTAGTTTAATATAAAAAAATTTGGCTCCGATATCTTAAAAACTTTTTGAGATATTCGCCCAGAAAGAGAAAAGTTTCTCAAAAAAATTTTTTCACGTCCCTATCTTTTATTAAGGATTTAAAATCATTCTTGATAATATAGTCTAGGGACGACTCGTCCATCTAAATGCAATGGGCCATTGGCATCTATTGGAATATCAACTAAATGGTAGTATTAAGAGTTTCTTTGCTTTCTTTTGCTTTTTACTTGCTCGGCGACGAGTCGCTCCCTCGACTCTTGATTTATTTATTCAAACACTCGAAATAAATAAGTACCACCGGGAGTTGAGCCACACCATTTTTGTTATGGTTAGTTTAATAAATAATAATCAATTTTTAGTTTTTTTTTTTTTTTAAACATTCACACTTTTTTCTCACTCACACTCACACACACATTCACACTGTCTTTTCGGCATCTCAGGCCATGTAAGACATTTACGATAACCGTTATTGATTTAATATACATATATGGGGTCCAGGCATTCTTATTTAAGACATTTGGTATCCAATTGGTTTAAATAAAATCATCGGACTGCCTGAGGTCCGAACCCGCGACGTTTGGTATACGAGGTTAGTACGCTAACCTCTACACCAAGCCCCGAGGGCTATCAATTTTTAGTTAAAAAAAAGCAAATACATATTAAAATAAATTTTTCAAATGGAAGGTACATCTGAAATATAAATGAAATGGAGATCAATGATTGAAAATGGATTAATAAAAGTAGAATATGGAAATCACCAATGAAAAGTGTGCTCTCGCTAGGAATTGAGCCTTTTCGGCCTTTCAATAAAGTTGGCTTTCTACCCTGGTCCTTTCGAAAGGTGAATAGAATAGTTTGTTAAAAGATGCAATTCGTATTCTTTACCTCATTTTCAATATATTAAATGAAATGAAATTTTCTTTCTATGCATCTGTGGATATTTCAGAACAAATCTATTCTTTTCTTTAGAAGAGAGAGGAAGAACAATCAAATCTTTGTGGAAATTTGAAAGTGAATTGGGAAGTTTTCAAACAAAAAGAAAATTAAACGTGGCTCAGACAGAATGGGAAATCTCGATATGTGCATCTCGGACTTTTTTTTCCCTTAGTTCTTTTGTGAAGTGAAATTTAGAATAAAATTTTTTTTTATTTTCAAAGGATCTTTTATAAAAAAAAGAGGATGGAGAAATCTTTCTATAAATTCAAATAAATCAATAAAGTAAAATTAATTCTATATTTAAATGAAAGTTAAAGACATAATGAAGAAGTTTTGCCTAAATTTATAGAATGAAAAATGAAGGAACTTTATTCTAAAGAGGCTTTCCCACTCTCTTATAAACAAAAAAAAGGTGAGGAGTTGTTATAATTGGTTGGAGGAGTTACTCTTATATTGGGGGCGAAAATAACGACCCGGCTATAATAATAAATATTGTTGCATTAGTCTAAAGAATAACTTCAAAATTTGTGGTTTACACGAGAGTAAAAAAAAAAACAACACTAACACACATGTTAACAACAATCATTAATTATTTTGGTTAAATCTACATAATAAACTATAACTTATATAGGAAATAAAAGCAGTAAATTTAAATTTATTAACTTCACAAGTGTTACTTGATAAATGTTAAATAAAATAATTTCATAAATTATTTTATTTTTACAAATACCATAAGACATAAGGTTATATTTCTGTCTTCTCGAAAGGAACACCTAACGTAGGAGTTTGCATTATTTAGAAATTAGAGGAATGAGTTTGATAGATAAAGGAAAGCCTCGGCATAGCAATTATTTTAATTTAAATGCAATATTTGCTTGTAATCCAAAAATATTTAGGATTATTTCTCTTTTAATTTTTAATATAATCGTAAAGTAAAAGATTGTCTCAAAATATTTATTATATTGTATATTAATACCCATTATACAAATATTTCTTATTATACTTTTATTAAAAAATTGACAAGTCTAACAGTCTTTTTTTTTGTTTCAGTTATCGTCTCTTACTCTTCTTGAGTCTTTTGACTGCTGTACTTATTATGACAACAAGGAACACGAATAAGACTTCACCATGATATCGTTCCCGTGGCTCCACATCTGGCCGTTGCTGTATTCGAGTACTTCAAGTACTTCTAGGTGAGCTTTTCGGCACTTATTTTTTTACCCTCTTCTTGTGATTTAAACAGTGAGAATGAATATTTTATATTTTATACCTCAGTTGGATATTTATTGTAATTACCACTGGCCGGGGATACGCCCCCTGGGCCCGTTTGCTCGCCTTCAAATTTATTCTTGGTGACTGTTTGGAAATTTTCAAATTTCCCTCTCTGGCTTAAATTTTAAATTTCCCGCTGCCGCTCCACTTCCTGTAACTCTAGCCAATCAGCGTCCTGATCGGCTTTAAAAAGTATATCATCTAAATTTTTCGTGGAAATCGTTTGAAGTACACTTCAGTTCTTTTCGATTTTCTCAAAATTCGCTCCAACAATTTTATATATATATTTTAAAGTAAATTTTCTCATCATAACTCAACTCTATTTTTACTTTTTTCCTGAAGGAATATTATTTGACTTTTTTACTTTCTCTTACCTTACTGAAGGTACGAGAAAGTTTTGTGAAGTGCGACTAGTCTCATCACCATTTTTTGTTTGTTTCAATTCTGGGTCTTTTATGCCTGATAGTTATTGATATATAAAATAAATTGTCAAATTTTCTATACTTATCTTAATAATTTCCCTTACTATTAAAAGTATATAATAGAATGTGAAAGAAGAAAAAATGATAGATTAGCAAGTCTATAGATCGAACGGAAAATAAAATAAAAAAAAGCAAAAGCTCACCATCCAATCGCCTAATATCAAAATGGATGCAAGCGCATAGAAGGGGAAATTAAAGTTGATAGGAAGATAACAGCAGATGCCTTTGATGCATAGTTTTGGTTATTTTTTCGGAGAGTTACCTTTTGGAAGCCAGTGGCGCGTGTGATGGGAGTCCGATCAGAATTCATCGGATCGAGAAAAGTTTGTGTGTTTCGAACAAACCGAGTACCCCTTCCTTAGGTAAAAAAAAAACCGAGAGAAATACCGACAGACTGCTCTGCTCCTTCCTTCCTATATCCTACCTTTTGTTATATTTTATATACACACACATATTCACACACACATACACATATATAAATAAATATAGGATTGTCTGGTCATCGAACAATTCCCTCAAGTCCTTTTTGGTAGCCATTCTTAAATTCAACAACCCTTCTGTTGGGGAAACAATTTTTAAAACGAAAACTTTTCTATTTCAACAAAAAAAAAAAAATAAATAAAATAAAATAAATATTTTAAAAAAATAAATACGCTTTGGTTAAAAAAGGTTATTTGAATAATGATTAGCTATTTCGTTTTTAGAAAAGAGAAATAGAGATGTTAAAATTAATAGAGATTATCAACTCTCTAAGCGAGAGAGAATAATCCCACTCACAGGCACTTCTGCAAATAAAAAGAGGTTATTTTAATTCATTTTATTTATATATGAAAAAAAGGAAGACATTTATATTCTAAAAGAATTTGGGATTTTTGAATTTAAGAAATATTTACTCAAAATCTTAGTCAATGATTCTAAATCTATTTAAGAAAAAGGACAAGAAAGAATCTATAGAAAACTAGAGAATGGATAGATAGTTAAATTTAAATCCTAAAAATACGGGTCTTTTATCAAAAAAAGTAATAAATCCTTCACATTTGAAATCAATCAGATAACTCAAAGAAAGCATTTAATTTAAGGGTAGTCCAGAAAGAAATCGAAATGTTCACAGAATAAAATAACAAAATGAGAGTGTAGAAGTAATAGGAATTTGATTAAAAAGAAAATCAAAATTTTGTTTAAATAATTATCAGTTGGCCTATAGAATATTTAATAAGTATCTAAAAGGATCTGAACGAAATTTTCTAGTTTGAATTTAAATTTTAGTCCCTGATTATTATATTTAATGTCAGTTTGGTGTTGGTGCACATCACACATCTTTCGATTGTCGAATGTGAGAGGAAGTTGTGTGCTGTGCGGTTACTCACACCTGATTTTTTATGGCAGCCAAATGACAAACTAAAATTAATCGAATTTTTGCTTTCTCTTACCTCTATATATGTTAATATATAAAGAGAGAAAGTATTAGATTCATGTCAAAAATTCAATGTCGAGATTTTGATGGATAGGCAAGAGAAAGTTGTGTGCTGTGCGAGCAGTCACACCAGATTTTTTTTTTTTAGATATCTTCAGAAAATATTAATGATTTTTTATCGATGCTGCAGGCGAATAGAAAAGTTCATTGTTTATGTAATTAAATTTTAATCTCTATACAAAAACTAAAATTAGATTTCATGAGAGAGTTTGAATTTTTTTGATATATATTTAAATTAATATATTTTTTTTTTTTTTTTTATTCGTCTATGGAGAAATTGAGGTGAATTTTCCTGGTTGGTTCGATTGCTCGTAGGCTGCCCTTTGTGGACGCCAAGGGCCGAATAATGAGTCGATGTCGGAGGCCCAATTAGGGCTGGAGTTGGTATCCGTCCTCTTTGAGGCTCTCGTGTCCTCCGAAGGGCAAAGCAAAGCAAAAGAGAGAGAGGGTTGCAATATAAGAAGCAAACTTTTTTTTTTTTTTGTAAGGAGATGAGTGTAAAGGAGACTCGGGAGAAATATGGCGGCTCGACTGCGTCTGGACAGATAATAGAGGGAAGAATAAGACCAGCCGGAATTGAATCCCGGACCATCCTGTGGCTTGCTTTATCACTCTTCCGCCTGACATCCTGGTAAATACTCTTTAGGAAAAAAAAGTCAGCGGCCTTTTAGAGAAACCTCCGCTGGCTATTCAAGAGCAGTTAATAAGAAAAACGATTAGGAGAATAATTGCTTCAAAGTTAGGACGAAATCTCCCAATAGAGATTATAAATAAAAATAACTACATCTAAAAAATAAATTTAAAAAAATATTGTAAAAAATCTTGTGTGACTGGTCGCAGAGCACACAACTTTCTCTTACCTTCGGTAATCGAAAGTTGTGTACTGTATGAAGTACAAGAGGAAAGTAGTCTTCAGAAGATTTCAATGGCAAAATGAAAATATACATTTTAAAGAGCATCTGAAAAATAATTGATTTTTGAATTTTAATCAAAATCATTGGAGCGAATTTAAAAAAAAATATCGAAAAAACTGATAAAATACATCAGTAAAGTACTACTAATCTTTAGCCGATTTTTATTAAAAGCTCATTTTGACGCCTCAGATGGGTGCCTAACTTAAATATAAAATTTCAACCTCCTCGCTCAATTCCTTCATGCTTTAAATTGAACACAGACACACACACATACTATCACACACGCAGACTGAAAAACCACGTTGCGAAAACCACTTTTTTGGATTCAGGGGACCTCAAAACGTATATATCCATATAAAATCTCGACTTCGAATTTTTGAAATTAATCCTTTTTCTCTATCTTTATATATATTCATATACAGGTAAGAGAAAGTAAAAATATAGAAATCATACAGAATTCCATACTTTCAAATTTATTCCCTATGGAATGAATTATTTTTTCTTTGACTGTTGGTGGCCATACTAGGGTGCTGAGACACATTTGGGGGAGAGTCGGTAAAAGATCCTCAAGGGTGCGAAAGAAAATCTGCTGATCAGCATTTTTATTTATTATGCCCTCTTTTGTAAAAAAAAAAAAAAAAAAAAAAAAAAATGAAAGCGTTAAGTATATTTCTAGCCAAAATGGAATAAAAATGACTGAAGAGAATCTTCGATTTTCATATCTAATAAAGATTGCGAATATTAATCAAGATAATACTCGTATTATTATATTACATTAAAAGAATAGTGGAAAAGATGTTGGATGTCTCCTTCACTTTCCCACATCCCCAACAATGTATGTTTTCCCCAAAAGTCATGTCCCTTAATAGGTTCCTGCATTTTATTTTGGTCCACCATGTCCTTTAACTCCATTTTGTGCCGTAAAATTGTGTTATATTTTTTTTTAAATTATACTCAATTATCAAAAAAAAAAAAAAAAAAAACCTCACCTCACTCAAGATGTTTTTTCGTCAATGACACTACTATTGCAATTTTTCTAAATATAAAAAAAAAATCCTGTTTCTATATGTATAGGCATATATTAAAAATTAAATTCTCATCTTAATTTATACAATAATTAAAGCACTAGTATTTTTTAAAGTTTACTGATACTTGGTTTAAATAATAGAAAAAAAAAATTTCAATAAACGATACAAAATAAAAAGAATGTAAGGAGACTAGTAATTAAGGTCTATCAGATCAAAAGCAAATGGATGATTGGAATTTTTGTTCTTTTTTTTTTTTTAATCAGGATTTTTCATTAACTTTTTTTGTATTTTCCCCTTCGATTATTTTATTTCCAATTCAATTGCTCTAGAAAATGCTTCCTATTTCTAGCCTATTTATTAAGTTTGTTTTTTTTCCTTGTATATATAAATCGTAGGGAGGTGGGGATAGGGGGTGGGGCCCGGCATTCCTTCAGGATCAAAAAAAAAAGACCCCCCCGAGCAGAGAATGTCCAATATCTCCTGATTGCGCCAACGGCGAAATCAAAGCAAACGTTTCGCATCAGTGACTTTCTACTGGAAAACAACCCAAAGACTTAAGCCCTTTTGCCCTTTTCCCCCAAAACCCGCTAAGCCGATCAACTTGCCTCTTTCAACCAACTTTTCATCTTATTAATTGAAGTAATGATCGCCATCAAACGAATCTTTAATTTATAAAATATTATAAATAAACAAAATGAATTTAATTCATTAAATTTGTATTATCACTCAGAAATATATGTAATTAGAGGATATAGGCCTATAGAGATTAATGAAGATTTTAATAGTACAAAATGAACAATAAACTTTGAATAATTAAATATTTTTTTTTGTTGGAAATTTGTTACTCTTCTCGGATATACATTAAAAAAAAAAAAACATGAATTCGTTAATACAATAAAAACAATTTTAATTCCTTTTAATGATTTTTGAATGAATTGCACAGTGTTTTAACAGGATAATAAGATTAAATTCCCAAACAAAATTTGAACTCAGCCCTTCCATAATTCTGCCTGCCCCTTTGAATTAGCCTATCACCACTAATTAAGAAGGCTTGTTTTAAAAGGCTAAAAATAAAACAAACAGGATTGAATGGATGCTATTTAGAGCAGAAGTAATTAAGTACTTTTCATGAGAATTAAAAAAAAAAAAGTTAAATATCGAATTTCATCAATATCCAAATGATTTTGGTATAAAGGATCTTCAAAAAGCAAAAAAAAAAAGAGAGAGAGAGAGAGAAGTTAAATAATCACTTGTAGTATCTAGTATAATTAATATTTAAATAAAAAATCTGATGGGACGACTGATCGCGCAGCGGTAATTGAAAGTTGTGTAATGTGCAAGGAGGCCAAATTTTTTTGTGTGGAGTTATATAGTTTCTGTTAGTTAAGAACCCAAGAAATTTATAAACAATCAGAAAAATATTTATTAAGGTGCGCGTCTCAGGAAGTGCTAATTTTGGAAGTTTCCAGCGGCCACAATTTTGAAGCTATCGACCTCAATTTTTTTTTAATTAAAGCTATTTAAAATATCTACAACTTATAGAGCCCCCTTTTTTGATTTTCGAAAAAACAAATCTTTTTTTAGACATAATCGCATTAAAGAAAATATTATTTAAAAAAAAATTCGCTCTCTATCTTATAGATAATTAAATTAGTAATCATTGTAAGTTAAAAAATAATTAATTTTCTACCCCTTAATTAATTAACTGGAATCTTTCAAAATGAAATGGAACAAATCACTTTGTATTCCTATGGGAAAAACTAACGCCATCTCTTGCCGCCTCGAGTAACTCGGTAGTGAATGGTCTTCTAACGGCTCTCAAAACCACAAAATTCGCTCCAACGACTTTGATTTTTTAAAAATCAATTATTTTTTTGATTCTCTTTAAAATGTATATTCTCATTTTGTCATTGAAATCTTCTGAAGACCACTTTACTCTTGTATTACATAGAAAAGATAGGAGAAATGGTTGCCATCTTGAAAATCGAATGTACCGTACTGTCGGAAACTAAATACATGTCGACACAAAAAATCTGGTGTGACAAGCACAGTACACAACTTTCGATTACCGAAGGTAAGACAAAGTGTGCTGTGCGCCAGTCACACCCAGATTTTTTTTAATTGGTTGATATCCAATTCAATTGAAATAAATTTCTCGCCTTGGAAAACTACATCAGTAAAGTACTAGTACTTTGCGGCCGATTTTGTTTAGAAGCTTATTTTCACGCCCTAGGGAGATGCCTAACTTAAATATAAAATTTTAACCTAGCTCAATTCCTTCAAGCTTTAAATTGAACACAGACAGACAGACCATGATGCGAAAACCACTTTTTTGGATTCAGGGGTCCTCAAAAAGTGAATATCCATCAAATCTCGACATCGAATTTTTGACTTGAAACCAATACTTTCTGTATATATCAACATACTGAATATAGAGGTAAGAGAAAGTAATAATTTGATTGTTTTGATAGAAAATTGTTTTACTGTTAAACAATCAAGTCCAATAATTTCAAAACTCTATTATATATTAAAATTAACAAATTAATTAAAGAAAAAGTTAAACCCTTTAACATTTCAAAATATAAATAATTTATTTTTACTTTTTTACATTCCAATATACATTCTATTGACAATTTATTTCAATATTTCCATTTCGTTTCTCAATGATTAGTTTGAAATTTATATTCAGCTATCGATAGAAAGATCTAAAATGATAAAAAAAAAAAAATAATAATAATTGTTCAATATTAATATAGATTCGTTTTTATTTAAAATTGAATTTAAATGAAAATTAAATTTATTATCTCTAATAATAACAATTAAATTCGATCTGTTCCGAATGGAAGAGAACAAATTTTCAAAGGCCTTTAGAAATTATTTCCATTTTTTTTTTTTAATCAGAATTAAAGTTGCTGGAGATATGCACTAATAAAGGTTTAAACAAAAGTATTTTAATAAAAATAAAAATCTCTTTCTCTCTCTCTCTTCCAGTAGAACAATTTAAAAAATGTTATTTTCTGAACAAAAAAGTTTATCTGAACTGGATTTTAGGAAATAAATAAAAAAGCGAGGAATAAAAAAGAGTGTAATTCATGTTTAATTATTAGTGGAAAGTTTTTTTTTTAACATTAACGTTATGGTTATGACTTTCTCAGTAGGTGCAAAAAAAAAAAAAAAAAAAAAAAAACTGAATAAAAGTTTTAAAGAAGAAACAAATGAGATAATTTTGAAATTTATTTAAAAAAAAAAATTTATTAATAAGTACAAATCCTATTTCCTGTA